>JAEKOY010000253.1:0-30299 GCA_021234595.1 Delia radicum | reverse complement strand
AAACCGATGTTTTTAAAAAGACTTACCAACATTGGACTGCACCAATATTTTTTTGCGGCAGCCTCTTAACGTTAATGTTTGCTTGACTTGTATGTGAGTTTTTTAGCGTTGCCAACCGAAATTATATAAAAACACACAGTTGCACACAATTAGAATTATGAATACAGAATCGTTTAGAAATAGCAGTCAGGTTAAAAGTTGGATTAAAAAAATTTTTAATCGACTTGTTAAATGCTTGATTAAGAAGTTAATCCTATTTTTTGTAGATTATTTTTTCTGTGTAAATTTCCTATAAAACACATGAGCTGTTAGGTAAAAACTGAGTAAAAAGTGAAGTCTGTCAATAAAATGTTATTTTGATAAGAAAATTAGTGTCCATTCATACATGGATTTAAGTTTTAACTTTAATATTTTTATAGTCTTTTGCAAAAAAAAAAACTTCTTATATAAATACTCTTATATCATCAAAACACATTAGGGTGTCCCGTTAAAAAAAAAACAATTTAGTAATATCACTCAAATGATGCATATTCAAGAACTGAATACGGAGCATATAACATTTTTTTGGAGGGCTCTATTAGGGTCCCTACACGCGATTTTAGATATAAAAGTTGTCTTACTTTTTATCCAAATAGGGCACAAAAGTTTCGTTATGTAGAGCTTATAATGAGAAAAAATATTTATACATTTTTTTCAGAAAAGCAGCAATTCTAAGTTTTCAGCATATACAATGTATGTATGTATGTATATTAGGGTGGGACGATTTGAACATCTTAATGGGCGCTTCGCGTTTCTGATTCTTGGGATTGTACTGAGCAAAAAAAGTCCACTAGACCATACGTCTACGGTAAAAATCGAGCTTCCAGATTTTGACTTGCAAACAGATTTTGACTTGCTTGTAACAATGTGTGGGATGGGCATATCTCAGGAGGAGCTTATCCAAGATTATGGTATCAATCTCTTCTTTGGAAGATTCTCTAGCAGATTAACTACATCAATCATATTTGTGGGTGGGGTTAAGGGGTTTAATTTTTAATTTCAAATAGGGCTTTTTTGCCGTATTTTGTGAAAGTAACAATGTGTGGGATGGACATATCTCAGGAAGTATGAGGAGCTTATCCAAGATTATGGTATCAATCTCTTCTTTGGAAGATTCTCTAGCAGATTATTACATCAATCATATTTGTAGGTGGGGTTTAAGGGTTTAATTTTTAATTTCAAAATAGGCCTTTTTAGCCGTATTCTGTGAAAGTAACCCTGTCCCTTTGCACTTTCACAAGGTCAAAACTGCCTCAAGGAGCGTTCCTATGCTTTTGCGATGTAGTAGAGAGTTCTTAACTATTGTCTTGGATACAATTTTTGTCTTAGTATTGGATCGAAAATCTCAATGGTTTGGCTGTTATAGGCCAAAAATATCCAAAAAAAAAGTGACAAAAGTCTAAGAAAAACTGCAAGTCAACATCTGGAAGCTCGATTTTCACCGTAGACGAATGGTCTAGTGGATTTGTATATCATACATATATGCTAATTGTAATTATTTTAACTTTTTTCACAAAAAGTCTTAAATGGCACTTAACTAAGGTCAACATCTCAAAAAAAAAGTAGTGAAATGTTATTTGAGTGTTTTTCAATACAAAATTTGAGATAATATTTAGTTATTAGGTACGTACTAAATGAAAACTTAAAAATGCTGCGGTGGACCAAAGCTGTTCTAAAATAAAATATATAAACTTTTTTCTCATAATTTGCTATACATAACTAAACTTTTGAGGCCTATTTCGGAAAAAAGTAAGGCAACTTTTTTTTAAACAAAACATACAATTCTTGATATCGCACACCTAGTTCACAAGTGACTCAACTCAAAATTTGAATTTTTCGTGTTTATATGCTTAAACTATGGACAATACACTTGTTTATCTATAAAAAAAAATATCAGTGTATTTTGTTGTTGTTAACTTATGTCTTTCTTTATGTTTCAATTGGTATAAAGTTGAAAATATTTTTTTTTCGATTTCTGAAAAATTCAAAATTTTGAGTTAAGTCACTTTGCTCAATATCCTAAAACGCGTTTCGGCACCTAAAAGTAGCTTATAAAAAAATTTCGTCTTATTTTCGTATTCGTATAGCGAATTCGCTTCGTCGGTACACCCCTAATACACATATGAAGTAGTAGAACTATGTGGTAAGCCCTTTTCTTTATATTAATAGAGTTGCCAACCTAAGTTATATAGCTTTGTGTGTATATATAATTAAACATATAAAGAAATCATCTTTAGTTTAAGATCCTTTTACACAAAGGTGTATGATAGTGTGGTGTGTGTTTATGTATGAGTGAGCCTGTGTGGATTTATAATCCGCATCCATCATATGCCGCCGCCTGTTAATTAAAAATCAACTGCTTCTGGCTTGTTTGTTTATGGATTTCATGCCACGAACTTTTGCAACAACAGCAACTTCAGCATGCATCATGGCAAAAACCAAATTTGCATCAGCGTTTTATGAGCTTTATCCCTTTAAAAAAATTCCATAGTAATTTTCGGTAAAATAATAAACACCAACAGTTTTGATTGGGGATTTTTTTTCACTACTTTCATTGAAAAACAATCCTCAAACTCTATGTTTATTTAAGGCACTAACAATTTTTTTTGGTATCACAATCATCATGATATCGATATAGATTTTCATAGGTTGCTAAATATATTTTTATGGTAAAAAGTGAACATTTCTTTTTCCAATTTTTTTCTTTTTATGTACAAATGTTAAATGGCTTCAAGTCAGCGTTAGCCATTTTAACCAAATAAATCGTTTAATTTTTGTGTTTATTTAATTTTCAAAATTTACATGGATTTTTAGAGTTTACATAATATATACGCTTACACACACACACTCCAAAATGTTAAATTGTATTTGTAAAAAGTGTGTATTTTATAAGCCTGAAGTTATAAAAATTTTAGCATTTTAGCGTTTTTTTTTTTCTATATATCAACTAAAGAGTTATAGCAGGGGAAAGGTTATAAACCACAAAAAACAAAAAAGATTATTTTTTAGCTGTAGAAATTATAGGATTAGAATAAAAATACGTGTGCCACACTCCAAAAAATCAACTTAAAACGCGGCTATTATAAAAATAAAAATCTTTTTTTTTTGTTTTGGTTTAAATAAATTTTGATTAAATTAAATTTTTTCATAAGCTAAATTATACTACATAGTTATAAACACGTGTTTAGTTATTTATTTTATATAATGATGTGTGTTTGAAAATTTAATACCTAATTTTGTTTAAATATGTGGGTGTGTGTGTACTACCCTAACCACAAAAAGTTCGCACCCCACTATTAAATTTTAGTATTTAATTTTTGAGAATCTGTATTTTCTACAAAAGTTAAGAGATCTTAATAAAAGGCACTTCTTCTAGAGATAATTTTATTATCTTTTGAAAAAAATAAACATAAGCCACTTTTATTCAAAGATTTTAAAATATAATAACAAAAATTTCATATACCTAAAATTAATTATTGTTTGATTTTGACCATTAAAGGTTCGTACTGTATATTAAATAAAAATTAATACTGAGTAACGTCATCCTTAGCTTCAATCACGGCATGGATTCTCCGGTTCATAGAGTTAATTAAAGTTTGACACTCATCAGGGGTTATGGATTCCCAATTTCGCGAATTTTCGCTTTCAAACCGACTATCGTTGTTTGCGGTTCGTTTCTTAACCGTCTTTTCATGATCGCCACATACCGATTCTATGAGCTGGCGCTCCTTCTTGTTGAAAGGTGTATTCCCCGAATGATGTTATGATGGTTACTGAAGTGTTCTTCAAGTATTTCTATGTAGCAGACTGCGTTTTCTATAAAACAAATCTGTCCAACCCCTTTGGCAGACATGCAATCCCAAATCATCACACTCGCTGGGAATTTGATAGTTAGTCTCAGGCAATCTCTATGAAATGCCTCTTGTCTCGTTCGAATGACTTTTGTAGAAGTGTCACCCAAACACAGCTCAAACCGTGATTCATCACTAAAATTATTGTGTCCCCACTCTTTTTGGGTCCATTTTTGTCGCTCTTTTGCCCACAGTAAGCGTCTTAGTTTTTGTACTTTGGTTAGAAAATGTTTTGCGTTTGGCTACAAAAAAATTTTATTTTTGATTCAAAAGTGTAGTTTTATACGAAATAAACTCTTACCCTTGTAAAAAGCGTAATTAAGTTTTTTTTAATTTTTTCTTGTAGTTTCTTCGTTCCACAGACTTTCCAATAGACGATGACCACTCAACCGCTAATTTTCGTACCGTAGTTCGTCTATTATTCTTTATGATTTTTTCTAAATGTCTTAAATTAAGTGGTGTTGTCTTAGACACTCTTCCACATTTTTTTTTTGTAAAACTTTACAATGTATTGAACAGTTGACTTTGCCAAATGCAGCTCCGAAGAAATATCTGAATAACTTTCCCATCTTTAGATTTTTAATTATGAGTTCCCGAATTTCTTTTGAAATAGCTTTACCATGCGCCATTTCGTTTTTTTTTTAGTTTATTTGGAGTTACTTATATTTGTTTTCTTTTTCTGATAAAACACGTCAATTGACTAAGAACTTTCTTAATAGTACGAACCTTAATGGTCAATTTTAAAACTTCCCATTTTAAGGGATATAATGGGAAATAATCACAAATGTAAATTTAAGTATTACATTTTTTAGTAATAGTAGTAGATTATATTTAAAAAAGTTAATTATAAAAAAAAAAAACGTTATTATTTGAATTTTCGCAGAATATTGAAAATTTTATATTAAAACTTTTAAAGGGGGTACGAGCCTTTTGTGGTTAGGGTAGTATATGTTTAATATCGCCCATTTTTTTTTTGTATGTGTTTTGTTTTTATTTCAAAAACTTAAATCATGCGTTAAATGATATTGAAATTAAAATTTATATATAGATTTTTTTTGCACAAATTTGATTTTTACATAATTAAGCATTGTGTAAAAATATTTATACAATTAAGACCCAAAATCCGCGCCATATTGAGTTTGAAAAAAAAAAAAACTAGTAACCTATACATAAACGCAATTAAATACAAACACACATAATTTATGTTATGTTAAAACTCAGTTTATGTTTTTATAAAATTAGTTGAATCAATATGATTATAAAAGTAAATATATTTGAATATAATATGGTTAAATTTTATATAATACAAGTACAAAGGGATTATTTTCTTTATTTTCATCATATCCGTTATTTTGTTTATATATTTTAATATTACGAAATATAAAGTGTTGGCAATGCGTCTATATATAAAGTATCATACATTTATCTAATTTTTTGCAAATATTCCAAAAATTAAAGTTTTGGCAACGCGAATTTTAAGGTTTAAATATAACAGAGTTTTTACAAAAATTCGTTGTTCATATCAAGGTTTTGAAAATGAAGGAATTCTTCAAAAGCTTTAATTTTTTATATTGAATTTCTATAAGTTTTACATTAAAAAAATATTTTTAAAATACCGAAAACACAACAGGTAAAAGCAGTATTTTTTTCCAATTTTTAAAGTTGTTTCAAAAATTTTGCAGTAAAAACTTGTCAGTTGTTTTCATACATTTTTTTTAATACATTTGCATTTGTTTTCGTGTAAAATTCCCCTTACTTGTATTATAAACTAGTATTATAAACAAGTAATTTATATATGGGCAATTCCATCCACCGAAAGGTCTAATAAGACCAAAAAACCAAAAGTTCTTGAATCCAATTTGTTTAAACATATTTTCATAGGAAAACAATCAAATTTAACTAACGTGAACAAATATTACATTTATTCATAACACATTTCGAGATATTCGAATATAAAGTCGAGCAATCCAGTTTTTCTCATTGGGACATTTCTATTGCACCTAATTGTTTTGATAAAAGTTCTTAAATAGAAGCATTAATACTGACTTTTGCTTTTAAAAAATCTTTCTGGGGATATAAAGAGCTAAAAAAAATGCATGACAAACTATGCAATTAAAAATACGGTAAGTTTTTGCTATGCTTTATCACATATTTCGATGTCCCGTGTGACATTGATAAACAACATTTGTAATTAGTGCGACTAGTGGACGTGACAAAAGTTCATCAAATATTGAGAACAAACACAGATTTTATTACAATTAACATAAAAAAAAACTTTTTGGAAAAAAATAAAATCTGTGATCTTGGTGCTTAAATAAAGTTGGTCACGTGCGACATGGTAAGTTAAAATTTTGAAAAAATATTTTTTCTTACATAAATGATTTATTTATTTAAATACATACTTTTAAATTATTTAAATATAAATTAAATTATTAAATTAAATTATTAAATTAAATATAGATGAGTATAAATGGCAAAAAATATAGACAGATGCAAACGGTGGAGAGAAAATTTGAAAACAAATTCATTTATCAAGCCTAGTCGATTTTATGAACAAATTAGGATGTTCCTCAATAGAATGGAAATTTTTCGCAAGCTCACATAAAAAGGGAGCCGTCGCACAGTGGTCAATTTCGCGAGATAGCGGTCAAAACTCTATAACTTTTGACCGGATTGGTATTTTTTTACGCAATTTGTTTTGTTCAATAGGAGGGACTTTAAGCTTCAATTTGCGTGTTCAAACGAAAAAATCGACTGATAGGAACGTAAGTAATGTGGAGTTAAAAATGCATTTTAATTTTTTGTTGAGTTTCCATGTAAAAGTTGAATGTTTTGACATTTTAAATAGGTATTTTTTTTATAATTTCTTATTTTCTTCAATCGTATTTTACAACCAATACTTATTTATTATTCCTGAACTTAATTTTGGTCAGAAAATGCCAACATTTGGCCCCTGACATTTATTTAGTCCTCAATATTCACAGGGGCCAAAGGTTGGTTTTTTTGGAAGAAAGCTAATTCTTGTGAGGATAAAAATTCCCAACAATATCAATACCATTTGGATATATTATATACAGAACACAACATCGATAAAATTTAAGTAAACTTTTACTATTGATTTAAAGTGCACATATATTTTATTTAAATGTATTAATAAAAATTTATACTAAAATTAGAAACAAATTATAATCTTTAAACTAGTATTAATTAAACAATATTAGTAAAAATGTCTTCCAAATAGCTTTGATTTTCATTTTGCAGTAGTTGTTTAGCTTCTTCATCTAACTCTAATGAGGTTGATTTCCATTTTTGTCGAATACTGGACATATATGGGTCTGATGTGCACAACAAAATATTAATAAGATCTTCATTAGTACAATATCTGGAAATTTTTCTTGTATTGTGCTCGCGAAAGAATCTGTAGTCTTGTTCCTTTTTTCTTGCGCTTCTTCTGAGAGATCTCCAATTGGAAGCATATTGTGCTGAATTATTTGTTCCCCATGGAACAACATTTTGTGAACTGTGGTTGGCATATGTCTCCAAGAATATTTTTGGTTATAAAGGGTTGCTGTCGCATTAGCATACTGACCAAATTTTTTTTGCATCTATTTTTTTTTACCTTTTCCAAATGAATTGCTAGATACCACATAATTTGAGAGTTAACAGGTACTGGCAATAATATAACAGGTACTTGGTTTTACCAGTTATTTCCATTGGTTTTAAATTTATTTGCAATTTTCAGGTATTTAAGTTGTGTAATATTAGATGGCAATAAAATCTTTTTTACCTTTTGCAAATGAATTGCTAGATACCACATAATTTGAGAGTTAACAGGTACTGGCAATAATATAACAGTACTTGGTTTTACCAGTTATTTCCATTGGTTTTAAATTTATTTGCAATTTTCAGGTATTTAAGTTATGTAATATTAGATGGCAATAAAATCATTTTTTACCTTTTCCAAATGAATTGCCAGATACCACATAATTTGAGAGTTCTATTGTCATTTTTGTCAAAATTTTGATACACCTTCTATGTGGACTAGGTCCAAATATGGGCCAACTTCTCCTAATTTCAACAGAATTATTTTTTGGGTCAATAAGAACTCTTGTACAAAATTTCATCAAAATATATGCATAATAGCCACTTTCACATACAAATAACTTCTCAAAAAATATGACGTGCATTTGTACCGAATATCTTACCTTGGGTCAGAAAATTTGCTGTAGCTCAAAAAGTGCAGTCCCGATGCATGGACATGTATATATAGGAATGTAGGGGAGAGTTAGGACTACAAAATAGTAAATTTGTGTTTTGACTCAGCTTGACTCACAGGAGTTGTGCTCTATGAAGTAGGAAATTTCCGAGAAATTTGACCTTTTTTAAAAAAAATATTTAAATTGTTCTGAAAAACAGTAGAGCTTCAATTTTTTACCAGTAATAGGAAATAAGTTAAGTTACAACACAAATTTTATTTCGTCCAGAAATCTTGAAAAACAAAAAAGTTATGATCATTTAAACTTTAAAAATTAACTAAAAATATCATAAATATACTAAATTCTGAAAAAGCCCATTTTGGACCACCCTGTTCTCAGTGAAATAGTTGAAATAGAGCTCTAATTTTTTGGCTCCCGAGGTTTACTACTGTCTACTTTCATATGAGTCTAATAACTTTAAAATCGGAGAACAAAAGCCAAAAGGAGTTTTGGCCGCTATCTCAAAATATTGACCACAGTGCGTCGATGGAGTCGGAGCAGATATCAAAAGGAAAGTCTGGCAGATAACGAAATCCAAAAACGTAGCTTTACCAGATGCATTTTCATTTTATCAATGTGCAGAAAATAACATAAATGGAGTTAAAATGTATTTTATGTCATCTGAACAGATTGAAGAGCATTCCTTGCTATATAATTTAGACGAAAAATGGAAACAAGTTAAAAGCATTTCAGGTACATCCTAGTTGCACTTCTTTTGTTGCGATATCAGAAGTAAAAGCAGCCAGGACTGCCTATTCTGAAAAAACTATGTTTAATATTTCAGACACTATTTTCATTTAAATTTATTTTGTTTATTATAATTAATACTACACAATGCTTTGTTCAAATTACATATTTTTTTTTTGTTAAGTTCGTTGTTATATGAAATAAATACATTGAATTCTTTTGTTGATTTCAAAATATGTTTTCTAAGCTTATTTATTTATAATTTGTTAAAAAAAAAAACAACTGAAATAACATAAATATGATGATGGGAAAAAAGGTCCCGTGTGACAGTGATTAAAGTAAAATTATAAAAAAAAGTATAAATAATTTTGAGGTAACATTTTACAACTTTTAAGAGACATTATTAGCCAACATTCTAAATTAGTCGCATTGTGATATTGCCTCAGGTTTCGCTGAAAACAGAGTTTTAATTGATAGTCGCGAAAACCACTTCTGTTTTTTTGTCCCGTGCGAATGGTTGGTTTTTTGCGATTATCTCGAAAGCTTGAAAAAATTTCCAAAATCAACCAAAAACAACAATTATATTGCTAGTAAAGAACTATAAGTTTACCCTATTGCCAAGAAAAAAATTCTTTTTATTTTGACTGTTTTTTTAACTTAAATGTGTCACGTTCGACATGATGGAATTGCCCATATACAAGGTGGCGCAAAAGTAATCCTCCTATCAGAAAATGCTATAAATTTTGCGATTGGCCCCTAATGTCAGTTCTGTTTTGACATTTGTGTAGTAAACACATGCGAAATACACGTTAATAAACAATGTTACGCTACACTGCTCCAGAACGCGGAATATTGGTGACTATTTATTTGACCAATAATCGGTCGGTGACTTTGGCACAACGTGAATTTCGTCGCAGATTTCCTGGCCGTCCAACGCCTACTGGTGAAACACTGCGACGTTTAGCCGCTCGCTTCGAATAGACTGGCACAACACGAGATGCTGCCAGGCGTGGGAGACCCCGGAGTAGCCGTTCTGCAGAGAATATTGCTGCTGTAGCCGAGGATGTCATGGAAGCGCCGTCGACATCGACCAGACGACGTGCCACGCAAATGGGTATCAGTCGATGGTCTTTACAGCGAATTTTGGCAGATGTTTCCGTACAAAGTCCAGACGGTGCATCAGCTGTTAGCTGCTGACCGCCAATCGCGTGTAACATACGCTCAAGCCATCCTTAATCACCACCAAGAGGAAGATGATTTTTCATCAAAAATAATCATGAGTGATGAGGCCCATTTCCATCTTAGCGGGTACGTAAATAAGCAAAATTTACGCTTCTGGGGCACTGAAAATCCGCGTGTAATCCACGAAGAGCCATTACACTCGCTCAAAGTCACTGTATGGTGTGCTGTTTTCGCTGGAGGAGTCATCGGACCTTTTTTCTTCGAAGACGTCGCGGGCCAAACGGTTACTGTGAATGGTGAGCGCTACAGAGCAATGATCAACGAGTTCTTTTTGCCGCAACTTGATGAATTGGGATTGGAAAACATGTGGTTCCAACAGGACGGTGCAACGGCATACACTGCACGTGCCACAACCGATATGCTGAAGGATGCATTTCCCGGGCGCCTAATCTCCCGTTTTGGCGATTTGCACTGGCCAGCAAGATCGCCTGATTTGACCGCTCCAGACTTCTTATTGTGGGGCTTTTTTAAAGTCGCGGGTTTATGTCAACAAGCCTCAGACTCTTGCAGCTCTTAAAAACAATATCCGTCAAGAATGTGAGGACCTATCGCCGGAAGTTTTGGCCAAAGTGATGGAAAATGCCATAAAAAGGGCTCAAATGACAATCAACTGTGGCGGCGGCCATTTACATGACATCATATTCTCGACTTGATGTAAAAAAAATTAAAATACCAAATAAAAATAATCCACAAGAAGAATCAAAGTTTTTCATTTTTTTTTAAATTACAGCCAAAAAACATCGGAAGGTTATTTTAGCGCCACCTTGTACTTGATGTTGCCCACATATCAACTTTTTTACTTGGGTATATTGAAATAATAAATGTAAATGCAGTTTTAAAGTGCTTTATATGTAAAATTTTTACGAACGATCGCTAACAATGGAAGTCTGCCGATGTGTTCTTCCGATCTGAATGAAATTTGGATATCCCGATCAAAAAAAAAGTTATATCTCAAATACAAAAATAGATCTCATTTGATATGGATCGATATTTATTATTGTAATTATTATATATCAATTTATTGTAATTATATTCAAAAAGATAAGTAATTATTGGTGGATCGAGTAAGATGTTTTGAGATTAAATTGGATTTACCTTAAATCCCATGAAATATTTAAATCCCATAAAAAACTGTAAAAAAAGATTTAGTCATAAGGCGCATATTAAATTATGTATGGGGTTATATATAACAATATATACTTATATCTTATACGCATAGAAAAATATTAATGATGTTCGACCATATATAATCATATCTCCAACTTAATTGTTAATCTTGTGCCATATATTGAATCACACATAATTTTATCTTATATCATTTAATGTCATATATAGTTATATCTTAAATTGTATTATGCTTATGGCAAAACATAATTTTTTATAAAACAGTATATATAAGTACATCTTAAATTATATAGCTTATATGTCACCATATATGATTACATATTATGTTATATATAAGAATGTATTAATGTATATGGCAATTGATGTATCATATCTTATTATATTTAACACATATGCTTAATATACAATTTCATGAAGGTTATTATTTAATAATATATCGTTATATAAGTTACCATATAAGAAATATATAATAATATATAAATATGCATGACACCATATATAATCACATATTATAATATATTTTAAGATGGGATGTGATAAAGTAGAAAAATTAGGGACACATATTTTTTTAGCAGTCCAATCTTACGTTTAATAATTAATTAATATTTACCTGTGTTTGTATGTATATTTTTTAGCATTGCCAAAAGAATTTACATCAAAACACAGAGTTGCACAGAATTAGTAGTGTGAATACAGAGTCGTTTAGAAACAGTAGCCAGATAAAAAGTTACATTAACTGTCAATCAAAAAGAATAAAATGCGGTTAATCGACTTGTTTAGTGCTTGATTCAGCAGTAAATTTAATTTTGAGTATATTCACTTTTCTGTGTAAATTCCTATTAGGGTATGTTCCGTTTACGTTTTTTGAGCAAAACATCTATTTTAATGAACAAATCTATGGGAAAACATGGTATACAGGATTGGCAGCTAATTTTTTTCGTCATCCCATGCTAAATATACGAAATAAATGTCAAAACGAACCCAAATATTTTGTAAAATGAACAAATTTTCGTGTATTTTACAAAAGATTTTGTTATTTTGACATATTTTCGTATTTTATGCATGTATTATTATGAGTGTACCAACATTTTTTTGCTGTCTAGTTAATGTGATATGGGCCAAAAAACGTTTCAAGCGAATCCCAGATTCATAAAAATTAATAAGTTTTCGTCTTAACAAAATATATCTACAGTCCAAAAAATTACCCTTTTTGTGCTTTTACTTATGAAGATATGGCGATTTTCGTTTTTCGAAAAGCGAGAAATTGAGCGACGACGTTAAATACTTTAACTTAAAGGCTTTGTTAATAAATACTACACTTAGGAAAGTTCTGTTTTAAAAATATGTAGTTGTTTGGACTGTAATACAGTTTTCTTTATTTTTTAATGAAAATGTCAGTAATTTGTAGAACAAATCATTTAAAAAACAAACCCCATTAAATTACTGTATTATGATTTAAAATTCATTTTAGACAGTAGTTTTTTTTATTTAAAAAAAATAAAACAAATAAATGTTTTGTGTATTTTTTTCGCATATGTGGTTAATTTTTACTACATTTGTGGTTAATTTTTTGAACATTAAAAAACAAATGTTAGTTGAATTTACTGAAATGTAAGTCGTCATTTCTTAAGTGAAATTTTATTTGTTTTTTAACTACATTTGCAGTGGTCTTTACCTACATAGTATTCTAAGTGTACTTAATATAATCTTTCTGCCAAATTTCCAACCCTTCATACGTTTTCAAGCTAAGATGAGTCGAGCAGTCGAATGGGAACACGGGTGCGGGCGTCCTTTGGACCAGGCTTCCAGCGTGCTTTACCTATGGGGAAATATCCGTCCATTTTTCAGACGGAGATTTTGGCCATCTGTGTCTGTGCATGGGAATGCCAGCGAAGCACAGTGGTTCCAAACACAAAAAAACATGGTAATAAATATAGATCTTTTAAACTACTGGTCCAATCGGGAAATGGTGTTCCCAAAAATTGAAAAGCGGGAGCTAACCTTTAAGGAAATGTTTCTGTGGTCACCCTGTTTTAACACAGGGTGTGCTACAGGGTGTCAAAGTTGACCATCTCGAGTATGAAAGAGCTTTAAAGGGGTATAACTTCTATAACCATGCATCGATTTTAGTGTTTTTTGGACTTTTTTAAATCTAGGTTACGAGACAAAGCAAAACATGCTTCATGTACCATAGTAACTCTTACAGTTAAAAAAATATTTCACTTTGAATTTCAAAATCTTCATTTTTCGCCTTGACTTTTTTAATAGTTTTGCCAATAGATTATTCATTTTTCAAAGAAAATGCTCAAAATTTTTTCAAGTCATTCTAATGACCTTTCTTAAACTCCTAAAGAAAACTTTTTTGAATTATCTTAAGCCGTTTCGCAGTGATACTATTTTAAACTCAAAAATTAAAAGTGTGTTCTGAAAAATGGGGTTTTTTGGTCAGATAAGGGGTAACTTCACACACCTTTATATATATTTTGCTGATATTTTTTGGATTAGTTTTTTACATAGTTTGATAGAGTAGACTTCAAAAAATGCTTAATGGTATAGTTTAAAGCATTTTTGGATATGCACCCTACGTCCAGCATTGGTCGAAAATGATGAATTTTTGAACGGAATTCTATGTTTATGACCGTGATAAAAAAAAGTCACGCCACTTAGACACGATTTGAAATTTTTATACTGTAAAGAGATTTATTCTAATGAGTTTGCCACTTCATTTGCCGCCGCCCGCTCAAAAACGTAGCCTGGAGAGCAAATTTTGTGGAAAAAGTCATTTTTTCAAAAGCCTTTTTTGATTTATAAAAAAAGCGTAACTTATATTATCAATTTCAGCAAGATTTTATTTTATTTTTAATAAAACGTAAATAATTGTCCTAACATTCCAAAAATCTTTTCGATATTGCTTATGGTTATTTTTACATAAAACATCAAAGTTCAATGTAGTATATCTAACTATAATTAATTGTACATTTATTGGCTTTTGCTTTCGGTAATGTTAAAAAATTTAAATAATTTCAGAAATTTTTTTTACATATTATTAAATTAGACTTAGTTATCAATTCAACGATGCATAAATCGTTATCTAGTGTAATAAATGAATTCAAACTATTGCGCTTAAATCAGGCATTTCAGGTCAAATTGCAGTATTAACAAATTTATATATTCAGGTATACAGAGCGTGTTGCATTATATTTCTCTAAAAGGGTTACGGGTTTTTTTATTTTTTTAATACTATTTCAAAAACCTAATAAGATATAAATGCAGGTAGAAAATGCGTTTTTATGATGTAACATTTGCATAACATATTGTTTTAATATGGGCTAATATAAATGCGTTTTTTTTTATTTTACCTATTTCAGTTTTTGTTTTTACAAATCCAGTACCTGCTCGATTTTTTGTTTATAAAAAAACAAATATTTGTAATATATAAGCGTAGTAATTTTAAAAGGAGGTTATTTGAGTTAAGCAGTCATGGAGGTTACAATAAAATATAGCTCCCTTTGTAAAGTAATTTGGGATACTCTTGCCAATACTGATATACGATCGGAAAAAATAGGAAAACTGATTGATACCATTGTCTACTCGTATGGCTTAAATATAAAGCCAGATGAAATTGAAAATTTTACAAAATTTATGAAAAAAGGATTAAAGATTCCGATTATTCTATACAAAAATTTATGAAGAAGAGTCAAGATTGGCTTAATAAGGAGATGTCAGTAGTTATTGAACAGAAAAAAAGGGGCCGCCCTAAAAAGATTATGAAGAGGTCCAGATTAGGACTAAGAAGGTAAACAGGAAGAAATGATTAACACACACTCCGCTAATGAAATAAAGGATTCTTTTAAAGCAGCTTTGACACGTATACAGCCTAAAGAAACAGGGAAAATTGTCGACGTCCTACCAACTGCGTCTCCTAAGCGTTTGAAGCGCATGATACAAAGTATTCCAACACCAAAATCATCAACTTCCTTTACCAGTGAAGATGCATTAGCTCTTTTTTCTAAATTTGGGGTTAACGAGAAATAAATATGGTATTTTAAGAAAAGCTCTCATTGAAAAAGGATATGATATTTTTCCTAGCAGTAAAGCAATAAAAGAAACAAAAGAAAATATTTTAAAACCAATAACATCCCCAGTGCATGCCTCTATTGAAGGCGCAAAAGTTGAACTATCACAGTTAATTGACAATACTGTTTCTAGAATTATGTCCACATTTAGCAGCAAAGATATTGAAAAGATGCAAGCAATCTGATGTCGTGTTAATGTTCAAATGGGGCTGTGATGGCACATCTGGGTTTTCCGAATACAAACAACCATCTGGAAGCAGCAAAGAAAAAAGTTTTTCATCAATTTTTATGGCTTCTTTTGTGCCGTTAAGAATGCGGTTGTATAATAAATTACCTTCAACCTCGTCTGCAAATGATATATGGACGAATTTAACCCCTGGATCTAAATTTTTATGTCGTCCAATACGATTTGAATATGTAAAAGAAGACATGATTTCAACACAAAGTTTAGTAGATTCAATAGAAAGGGAAATTTCGAGCTTGTCTCCACTTTACGTGGAAATATCTGGACAAGTTATTAAGTTTCATTTCAACCACAACTTACAATGATTGATGGAAAAGTTGCAAATGCAATTACAGACACAACATCTACTTGAAATGTAATATATGTGGAAAATTAAGTTCACAGTTTCATGAAGATAGTGATACAATTTCTATGAACGAAACGCTCTGAGGTTTGGGATATCGCCACTTCATGCCAGAATAAGATTTATGGAATATTGTTTACACCTCGCATACGATCTCAAATACCGCCTTATTCCAGGAAACCTAAGCCTTTCCGTAAACAAAAACACTGATCTACACAACATGAGAAAAGAAGAGAAGAAAAGAATTCAAGATGAATTTAATTAAGACTTGGATTAATCATTGATACGCCCCTTCAGGGGTTTGGAAGTTCCAATGACGGAAATACAGCAAGGCGTTTTTTCGAAGATCCAGAAACTACCATCCTCAATTACGGGTCTCGATAAAACCTACTAAAACGTTTTAAAGTTATATTAGCAGTCATTAACAGTAAAAAAACCTATTAATGTGGCTAAATTTAAACTCTTTGCCAATGAAACAAAAGACATTATACTCACCATGTACTCTTGGAGGCCAATGACACCAACAGTACATAAAGTATTAGCTCATGCCAAAGAAATAATAGAAAACAGTATGTTGCCTTTAGGCGAACTGACTGAAGAAGCCCAGGAGGCCAGAAATAGAGACGTCAAACATTTTAGGCTTTTTAACACACGTAAGTGCTCCAGAATAGCTCAAAATTCCGATTTGATGGAATTTTTATTAATATCATCGGATCCAGTACTTTACTCCATAAGAACAAAATGGTTACCAAAAATAAGCATAGACATTGAAAAGGAAGATTCTGAATCTATGCATATAAACGACCTTTTAACTTTTGATACTTCAGACTACTTTGTAGAAAATGTGTAGTCCTTAGGAATATATTCATATTTTTAGCACAATTACTACTGTACCAGTTAAATTTAATAAAACCTTATCTTTAGAACAAAAAAAAAAACATTATTTTGTCTTTCAAATAAATGAATATATGGTAGTTATTTACCTGTTTTATATGGAAAATTAGAACAATATATTATGCAAATGTTACATCATAAAACGCATTTTCTACCTGCATTTATATCTTATTAGGTTTTTGAAATAGTATTAAAAAATAAAAAAACCCGTAACCCCTTTTAGAGAAATATAATGCAACACGCTCTGTATACCTGAATATATAATTTGTTAAATACTGCAATTTGACCTGAAATGCCTGATTTAAGCGCAATAGTTTGAATTCATTTATTACACTAGATAAACGATTTATGCATCGTTGAATTGATAACTAAGTCTAATTTAATAATATGTAAAAAAATTTCTGAAATTATTTAAATTTTTTAACATTACCGAAAGCAAAAGCCAATAAATGTACAATTAATTATAGTTAGATATACTACATTGAACTTTGATGTTTTATGTAAAAATAACCATAAGCAATATCGAAAAGATTTTTGGAATGTAGGACAATTATTTACGTTTTATTAAAAATAAAATAAAATCTTGCTGAAATTGATAATATAAGTACGCTTTTTTTATAAATCAAAAAAAGGCTTTTGAAAAAATGACTTTTTCCACAAAATTTGCTCTCCAGGCTACGTTTTTGAGCGGGCGGCGGCAAATGAAGTGGCAAACTCATTAGAATAAATCTCTTTACAGTATAAAAATTTCAAATCGTGTCTAAGTGGCGTGACTTTTTTTTATCACGGTCATAAACATAGAATTCCGTTCAAAATTCATCATTTTCGACCAATGCTGGACGTAGGGTGCATATCCAAAAATGCTTTAAACTATACCATTAAGCATTTTTGAAGTCTACTCTATCAAACTATGTAAAAACTAATCCAAAAAATATCAGCAAAATATATATAAAGGTGTGTGAAGTTACCCCTTATCTGACCAAAAAACCCCATTTTTCAGAACACACTTTTAATTTTTGAGTTTAAAATAGTATCACTGCGAAACGGCTTAAGATAATTCAAAAAAGTTTCTTTAGGAGTTTAAGAAAGGTCATTAGAATGACTTGAAAAAAATTTTGAGCATTTTCTTTGAAAAATGAATAATCTATTGGCAAAACTATTAAAAAGTCAAGGCGAAAAATGAAGATTTTGAAATTTCAAAGTGAAATATTTTTTTAACTGTAAGAGTTACTATGGTACATGAAGCATGTTTTTGCTTTGTCTCGTAACCTAGATTTAAAAAAGTCCAAAAACACATAAAATCGATGCATGGTTATAGAAGTTATACCCCTTTAAAGCTCTTTCATACTCGAGATGGTCAACTTTGACACCCTGTAGCACACCCTGTGTTAAAACAGGGTGACCACAGAAACATTTTCCTTAAAGGTTAGCTCCCGCTTTTCAATTTTTGGGAACACCATTTCCCGATTGGACCAGTAGTTTAAAAGATCTATATTTATTACCATGTTTTTTGTGTTTGGAACCACTGTGCGAAGGGGAACGCTCAGATCTCGCATCTACATTCTTTCTGACAGTCAGGCTGCACTGAGGGCCTTAATAGCCTATAAGGTGTCGTCTGGGTTGGTCATGGAATGCATTCAGACTCTCAATAGGCTCGGTAGGGGCAACTCTCTAACCTTGGGGTGGATTCCTGGTAATGAGGGGCATGAGGGTAACGAGAGGGCAGATTGTCTTGCCAACCGCGGGGCCCGAAGGCCCTTATTGGTCCTGAACCATTCTGTGGAATACCCTGCGAGGTATATTAGGGAAAGGCTCAGGGCATGGAGAGAGTCTGAATTCTCTGGTTACTGGGAAAACTCTCCTGATCAGCGCTAGGCTAAGAGATTGATCTCTTTTTCCAGTAGGGATCGAGGCGACTCTTGTCGCTTGAAAGGGGGGGGGGGGTTGAGGACCCTGGCGTCGTACTTAACTGGACACTGTAATCTCAGATACCATCTGCACGGAAAGGTCAATCGGACACGGATATGTGTAGGTTTGTGAGATGGTGTCTGAGACCATCAGAGCATGTTCTCTTGCGAATGTCCCAGGCTTTGTGATAGGAGACTTATGTTCTAGGGTGATCGCTTCATTCCGCCTTCCGACATCGCGAACATTTGCCTAATAGGATAATTGGCTTTATAGGTAGCTTGAATCTGTAGGTAACTTTAGGCAGCACAAAAGACCTACATTGGTCGCGGTGCATAGTGCCTTCTGATCTAATCTAGATCTAAGCTAAGATGATGTCCTTTACAGTATAAATTTGGAATCCTGTATGTTCTTGGAGCAAAATTAGAGCTTTTAAGCTTCAATCTTTCTTGGTGTATGATATCAACGGTTTCTAGTCAACATAAATATATTTTTCAGATTTTTGAAAATTGAGTTCATTTTAAAATATTTATTTTTTTAAACTTTAACTTCCATGTACACAAAAAATTAATTAAAAAAATATTTGTTAATATAGTATGTTATTATAAAAACCTCATTTGGGCGTTTTTATGGCCAATTTAAAATACCACGCCTGGGAGCGGACTTGCCGGTGAGAGGGTTTAAACTATTTTATAGAAAAACCCCTGGTAAAGTCCTTGACAAAAACTGGTGTCACATAGGCTTTAACATGATTAGTTTTGTTGTTAATTTATAATTTCGCTTAAAATATTTTTCAAAAATGTTTAATTATCCCCCAAAAACCACCAACATATTTCTTAAATCACCAAAAATCCCCTGCCCTCCAAGACCAACAAAAAAAATCTCCAAATCAGGGAACAAAACTCCAACTCTGGCAAGCCTGTATGTGCAAAACATGTTTTGTTTTTTAAAACACGTTCAAAACGTATTCAGTGGAAATAGGGTTGCCATTCGTACTGTTGTAAACTGTACCTGTACTGTTTTTTGAAAAATGTACTGTTTTATTCACAACACCTAAAACAGTACGCAAAAGTACTGTTTTTTTTTGGATTTGTACTGTTTTTGTACTGTTTTTTTTTTTGTATATTTTACATATTTTTTTATATAAACAAGTTTTTTTGCGTGTATAAAGAATATATATTTTTTTAACCATGTTTTTTTTGTGTGTACAATAGTTTTTTATATAATTTTTTGAATCTCCCTGTATTAATTCCACTTCGTTACTTTTGTACATATATAAGTTTGGATTGTTTACTTTTCAAGCAATGGATGTTGTAAGCACAATTTTTTTCATGACACTGCCCAATGCAAAAAGTAATGGCGTCCAAACTAATAATTTTAGCCAATTTGACGAAATTTAGTCAATTTAATGAAATTTAGTCAATTTTACTTCTTTAGAGGATGTAAACTTTGACGAAATTTTGTTGATTTGAATAAAATTTGTTAAATCTTAAAAAAAAATTGACAAAATTTTGTTAAAAATCTACAAAATTTTTTTTTGTTGATTTTACCTACGCTATTTGGTTCGGTGTATTAACTTATTTTAAGTAAATATGTGATGTATCGAAGTAAAAGTTATGTTAACAATAAATACAAAAAATGTACTGTTTTTTTTTCATCAATGTACTTTTTTTTTCACTTTTTAAATATGGTAACCCTAAGTGGAAACTAAACCGTATATCACATATGTAGTCAGTGTTGCCAACAGTTTTTTTTTATCGTAATTTTTATAAACAACCATGTTTTGCCTCGATCCTGTTTTATCTTTACGTGTTTATATGCCAAAATACTTGATTTAAAAAGAGAAATACTTCTTTTGTTTCAACTAAAATTTAAATTTAACAATTAACTTAATCTTAACAACTGCTAAACATGGAGCCATTGTAAAATGTCTAAATGTTTTCAAAGGACACAAAATTGTTTGTCAATTTTTAAAAAGCCGCCCCCAGACTACAACAAAAAGGTTATTATATCACAATGAAAAAACAAAAAGTGCACAATCATGTTATTTAGGTCCTTTTTCAGTCTATTTTATTTTCATATGTGTAACAATACCAGGATTCAGGCACGTAGCTAGGCGGGGGGGCTTGGGGGCTGGAGCCCCCCCCGAAATGATTTGACAAATTTAAAAACTTAATACAATTCGTTAGAAAGTAACAATGTTATTGATAAATTTAATATGAAAATAATTATTTTTGACTTGGATCAAATAGGAAATAGTTTTATAGGATTCGAATCTTAAAATTTCGTTAGAAAACATCGCCTGCAAATGGGCGGCTATCATTGTTAGAGTTGATTTTCGACAAAAAGCATAAATGAAATCTTTTCATAAGAGATTTCGAAGTCTTTGACTTAAAATATAATCAAAAAATTGTTTAAGACAATGCAAACTAAAAATTAAATATGCCTAACACAGAAAAATCTAAAATTGAGTTTTAATTAAAATATTTGTTGATTCAGCAAAAGTTTAACTAAATTCGGGTCGTGTTGATGCAATTGTAGTAACAACTAAAATAATTTGTATCTATTTAATTAATATTATTTTCAATTACATATAGTTTTATTCACATCTATTAAAAATTTAATTGAATATTGTTTACTATTGGGAAAAATTACAGAATTTAAAAAAATCACCAAAATTATAAAAAAAAATCGCCAAAATTTAAAAAAATCGAGACCATTTGAAAAAATCGCAAAATTTTGAAAAAAAAATTGCCAAAATTTAAAAAACAATCCTCAAAATTGCAGATATTTAAAAAAATCCCAAAATAAACGCCAAAATTCGAAAAAAATTTAAAAAAATCACCAAAATTAAAGAAAAGCGTATTTTCAACTTTAAACGATTTTTTTTTTTTTTTTAATTTGGCGACTTTTTAAAATTTTTGCATTTGTTTCAATGTTGTTATTATACGTTATAAAAACTGAAACTTTTTTTTTATACCAAATTCATTTTCAATTAAACAGTTAATTGAAAGTAAGTTTGAAAAGTTTAATTGAAATTTTTTGACAATGATTTTTTCTGTCTATTTTGACATAATCTTTTAAAATGGAGATACCACTAAGACTCAAAATTAGGTTTACTTGTGCCGCAAAAGTCGTTACTTTACTTACAGTGCAATCTTTTTATTTAAATTTGGTTTGCTACGCACGCATCTGGTAACATAGTTTTCAGTATTTTTTTTTACGATATATATTACGATATCTAATACATTTTTTTTAATTTTTTGAAACAAATTTAAGCCTCAAACATTGATCGATATGCATAATGTGTTAACGTGGTTCAATGTGACTCAAATTTTCTCAATTTTTTTTTTTTTTAGACTAAATGTAAACAAATTTCTATCGGCCGGTCCTTGAAATGCGACATTTTAAAATCAAGCAGCTAAACCAGTCTTTGTGCTATAACAATTTTAAAAACAAATATGTTTTTCATATATTTTTCCTGCTTTATCACCAATCCGAATTTCATTAATTTTAAAGGGAACCTTTAAAGGGAAAATTTAAAGGAAAAGCTTCCTTGTAAGTGTCAGACAATTTATATAGGATATTTGCCTTTTAATTTGTTTTTTGGACGGTTATAAATCTTTAATTTCCCGAGTTAAAACGGACATAACTATATAAATATACAATTAATTTCATAGAAAAAAATTAATATGATGTCATATATAGTTGCGTATAATTGTATATTGCATTTAGAATACGCTAAAACTGATCCAATTGCAAAATAATATATATTTGATATTATATCATATTTAAAAAAAACACAATTTTATTTTAGATACAATTGTATATTACCCCATGCAGAGTCACACTAGAAAATTTGTCAATCATATTTTGGATATAAATATGTATTACAACAATACAATAGTACAATTAATTGTATCATTTTGTGTATAATTGTATACACAAAATTTACCCCAATTTTTGTCTTTTGAATTGATTTCTTTCTGGTTCTTAACCGTATAAAAAAGAATTTGTTTTATTTGTAACATTATGAGTTCTTAATTTAGTCTAAGATTTTTTTCAACCTAAAACTCTAATTTAGTTTCTCAACGTTTTTTCCGTGTTGTTATTCAATTGTGTAAGTTAATCAATTCCACAAATCTTCATTTTCATTATATTCTTTTTTATTTTTGAATATAATAAAATATCCAAATGCTATGGAATTTGTTACAAATTTAGCTAAAGTCTAAAAGGATTAATAGATATTTCGGATTTTCATGACATTTTAAAATCAAAAACCGGATACAACATATAGCTTATATTGTATATATCAGTATCAGTTCAGATATAAATTTATAACGCTATATAAAATTCGTATTAAATTGTATCGCGTCATTATTCAGATGTTATTTAATTATTATGCCCATTTCTCGGATAAAACTGTATTAAGACTCATATTAATTTCGTATAGTGCGCCCCGGTAGGCTAGTTGGTAGCGAGCTGGCTTATTAGTGCGGGGGTCGTGGGTTCGATTCCCACCAGAGGCACTGGTCTGTTTTCGCTACAACGCGCCGAAGGCCATAGTAGCTAGTGCTCGATTAGGGAAATAGTATATAATTTGTAATTATATGATTATTAATTAATAAAAAAAAAAAAAAAATTTCGTATGATTATATAAAGCATCATATTAATTTTAATCGGGTTATTAGAAGTTGGAAACTTTTTTACTTTTTTTTTACATTTATCAAGTTTTAGCTACCCTAGACGTATATTAGCACATAAAAATATAAAGTAACGCAATTTTATTTTTCGCGGTTATCAAAAAGTTTTTCCGCATAATCCTTTTTTTATTTAATTAAACTAAAAATTAATATTTGGCTAACAATTTAACGTAATTAGACAATGACGATGCATATCCAACTTAAAGTACACAAACGTTTTCAAATTTGATGTGTTTCGCGGATTGTGATCAAATACATTAAAGCGTTGTTTTCGCGATATAGACATCAAAATTCGCAAAATAATGAACACAATAAGTAAAAATGAAAAAAATGCATTTTAAGGAAATGCACTTTATGCGGGAGGTTTTTGTTGCAAATGACCTGAGAAAGCGATTTTTATTATTAATGCATGATTGCCCATTACGTGTAGGTAAAAATTTAGCAAACAAAAAAAAAAAAAAAAAAAAAAAAAAGCTGTTACTCTAGTGTGCAAAAAGAAAATATATAATCAAAATAAAAAATCGAAAAGCCCCCCCCGAACAAATTCCTAGCTACGTGCCTGCCAGGATTTATTATGAACTATTAGCACATGGTTAAACCTTAAGTAGACCGACAAAAGATCAACAATTAAGGTCGAGAAAAACGAAAATAAAAAGAATATATTTGAAGACTATTAACAAAAATACCGCCACTACACTGGTGGTCTTTTTTTATAACATTTATATTTGATTTAATTTCAAATCTCTATTTTTTCACTTAAATTTTTTTTTTTTATTTTCTTAAAAAAATATTATTCTAGGTATTTCTTTTTAAATAAGAATTTATTTTTTTTTTTTTTTGTATATTATTGTTTATTTTGTATTAATTAAATCAAAATTAAATGGCAATCATGTGGAATCAGGCAGATTTTATATTTGAAACCAACACATTAAGAGCCTTAAGGGGTGTAAATATACTGTTTGGCAATTGATGATGTTAATAAAATTAATAATCAACCCTCTTCGAAAGAAAATTATTACTCTACACTTGTTTTTATTAACCATAAACTCTATGGCTGTCTGATAAGGTCTTCTGTGTCACTTATGGCCTGTTTTTATAAAAACAATTTAAAACATTTTTGAACTTTTAAAGTGTATTAAAACCACAACAAATTTGTAATACTCTGGGGAAAAAGATTTTCTTTTAGGCCAGAGAAAAAAGTGGTGGTAATTAAAAAACTTGGCTTGAAATAGTAACATTTTTTAAAATAAAAAACTTTTATTCCTACACTGATAGAATTTTTCTTCATAGTATTAATGAAACGATTTCATTAAAATCGATTCATTGGGTTAAAGAAAAATTTTCATTAACTAAATGAAAATTCATTAATATTGATAATTTTTCCATTAACATTTTTTATGATTTTTCTTTCAAAAATTTTTCTTTCAAAATGTTTGACTTGCCTTAGGGCTTTCTTGAAATCGTTATAAATCTGTTATTGCAATTATATCTTACTGAAATTTGAGGCAAGGTACATCTGACATTTGTCTACCAGAATAATAAACAAAAAAACGCAATTTTGAAAAAAATTGAGTTACCCCTTTTTTATATTAAACCATCGATATGTATGCTTTTTTTGTCGTTTTTTGATTTTTCTTTTTTTTTTGCTGAAAAGCAAATATTTCTTAAGATTTTTTAGCTTCAAAAATTAAAAGTACAAAAATTATTTTTTGTAATTTCTATATTTTCATATATTTAGTTAGAATATTATTTACTTCAAATCAAATAGTTCGATTTTATAATTAGTGTTACCAGATTAGACAGTTTATACCTAAGGCAGACAAAAATATTCTGATCGAGTTTAAATTGTCTGCTGTATGTAATGTATCGGTTTGAGTTAAGCTAATTGTCTTTTCTATTGCAGACAACTGAAGACTTGGGTGATGCCAATGAACAATTGTTTTGTCTATCAAGAAATTATCAAATTTTGGAAAAGCAACAATAAAATATAATCCCAGTAAAAATGTTCCTGTTTTTAGAAGCAGGATATAAAACAAATGCGCTGAAGTAAGTGCTTACTATTATGTTGTTCGTATAAAAATAAACAAAAAATTTTGTTGAACTTACTGTTTTCCCTTACAATGATGTAGGTTGTAAGCAACTTACTTTAATCCCTACGAGAATGCAGGTGTAATGCAGAAAGTTTCATATCGTGGATTTTAAAAACGATCTGAACCAGTTTTCCCGAGTGATTTCCGATTGTGTTTGGTGTTTTCGAGTGTGTTAAAAGAAACAATTAGTCACCTTCACTGTTCCTGAGGAGCTACCACGTGATGCGGTAGAATTTGATGTAAAATAAATTACATATTATTCATATTATTGGTTTCAATCGTAACAATATAGACATGAAATATGATTTTACTGAAAGCCATGAAATCACAGCTTTTTGTAAGCGCTAAAACCCGCGCTATTTTGCCCAAAAGTAATGCTTCCAAGTGGGAATTCGCCATATAAAAAATCATGGCATATGTAAGCAGGTTTGGTAAGGGATTCTTTTTGGCATACTCCCTTACAAACCTGCTCGCAGGTAAGCAGCGTTTTTACTGGGATATGACAATATCATATTAAAATTTTAGCTTTAAAATTGCGTTTTTCTGATTTTCTTCGCTTTAAATGCTTTTTTCATCAATTTGTTTTTACTTTTTCTTTTTAAAAATATATTCTTTACCTTTTTTGTAGTTTTTCCATTTTGCCCAATATTTTTTTGCCATAAACACAATGAGCATTTTTTTTTGTCTTATTTGACTGTAAGTTATTTTGAATTGCATGCAAATGCCTTTTCGTAGTCAGTACCCCAAAATCGATGTTGACAAATTGTCATCGGTTTGTTGCTGCATATTTAGCATATTGTGTTATAAATACATATTTTTGCATTTATTGCTATAAATGCATATCTTAATGCATACTTTGGCATATTTTGTTGCATATTTTCAATTTAATTGCGTATTCTGTAAAAATTAAAATTAAGCAAGTTTGATATAACTTTTATTACAAATAAAAATTATGTTTTTTTCGACCTTCAATGGTGATAATCTTTAACTTCGAGCTCATATATTAGTTCTCATGTAGATGTTTGGCATGGGATTGTTACCTCTTTCAAAACGTGTGCTGATGGTGGGAACTTCGCAAAAAAAATTCATTAAATCAATGAAAAATTTTCAATTTTTTTTCAATAAAAATTTTGATTTGTAATAAGAAAAAAAAAATATATATTTTTTTTTGTACTATCATTTTGAAATAAAAAAAAAAAAAACTGAAAAATTTCTTTTTAAACAGAAATAACCAAAACTTTGATATAATAAATTTTTTTTTATTAAATTTGCCTAGAGCTAACAGTTTTTGACGAAATTCCAGGGAACAGATTCTCTAAGAAAAACGATATAGTTTTGTTCAAAACCAGACCTAAATTATTATCGTTTTGACGATGTTACACAAAAACGTTATGCTAAACGATAATAAATTTCTGTTTTTAACAGCATTGTTAACAATATTTAACATATTTATCTAATATGGTCGTAATTTAACTACAAAAAAGTGGACTATAATCGTCAATCGTTCTACAAAATTCCAAACCAGATCGATAAAATACTACATATTTTGTACCGACATATAAAAAATATGTCATCTTTTAACACAAATTATAAAAAATGTAAAGAAAGATTGAACAATTTTGTAAAAATAAAACAATAAAAGCAGAAATAAATTAAATTGGACCAGACCAGACCTTATAAATTATATCAACGAATGATAATTTCTCAATAACCACCAAATTAATGCTATGCTAAAATAATCATAAAAAGTGCAAATTATTAAATATCAACGAAAATATTTCATGCAAACTATGAATTTTATCATTAGGCTAGTATTAATGAAAAAAATTTCATATACTTTATGAAATTTTCATTGGGTCAATGAAACCATTCATTAAAATTGATTTAATGAAACACCTTTCATTGACTCAATGAAACGTTTCTTTGGGGACTTTTTTATGAAAAACTTCATTGGATTAATGAAGGAATTCATTAATACTACGCACAAATTTCTATCAGTGTACAGATCTACCAGGTCGAGATGCTTTAAATTGATAATCTACTAAACTGCGATTAACTGCTTAATCAGGTACTAGAGTTGTCACTCGATGTCACTGCGAACAAACAATTTAAACAACCTAATTTTAAAATAACGAATAATTCGAATAAATTTTAACGAATAAAGGAATAATTTAATAATACATTTTTTAATGAAACTTTTTCGAAAATAAACCAATTTTTGGGAAAATTTTATACAAAATTGTAATGGACCAAATTATATTTAAATTCTATTAAAAAATAATCACAGTTTTTAAAAGTTTTATTAAACGTTTTTCAAAATGTAAACTCTTTCATAATGGGAATGACATATAATTTGATTTTCAAGTAAAAAAATATGAAATAATTCATAGTTAATGTGTAAAATAGAATAATTTTTGAGCTTTGAACTAAATAAAATTATCAAAAATGTAGCTCTTTTACAACCCTTGCACGCACATAAGCACTTAGACTGTGAATTCCTTTTATATAATTTAATTTATAGGGCAATTAAAATAACAACTCGAAAAATATGATTTTAACGAAAGCTAAAATTTTTGCCGAAACATATTTAACTTTTTACGATATTACAAATTTAAAAACAAAATTGTGATTTTTGGCATTTTATAGCGTAAAAATAATTGCATTTGTGAATTGGTATTATTGTAGTATTCAAATTGAAGCCAAAATTTGATTATTTATGTATTTTTTAAATTATTTTTATTCGTTATTTATTCGATTAATCGAATAATTTAAAAAAAATTATTCTCTTGGTCGTTTGATCAAAAATTATTTTATCGTTTATTTTGAACAAAATAAAAACCCGAATTAATAACAACCCTAGCAGGTACTAAACACGTTGTTTAAACCATATTTCAATATTTCAACATGTCGATTAAACAAATATTTAATCTTTTGATTCACAGTTAATCTAACTTTTTATCTGGCTACTCTTTCTAAAGGAATGTGTATCGTACTACCAATTGTGTTTTGATATAATTTCGGTGGCAACGCTAAAAAACTTACAGTCAGGTAAAAATTAACATAATTACGCTGCCACCAAAAAATGCTAGCGTTGTCGACAAAAAAGGCGGATTAACTTTAATCAAGTACATTAATTTGCAGTCTAACCTAACCAATTATATAATCTGGTTATTATTTCTAAACGACTGTGTATTCATAACAACATTGGCAACACTAAAAACATACATAAAAAGTCAGATAAAAAATTAACTTAAAGACGCTACAGCAAAAAGATTAGGCGCTCTAGGCAAAATGTTGTATACGTCGACATTTTCCTTGTTCTTATTATGCCGGACCACTATCGGCGCCACCTTGGCATTATAAAGTGGCAAAAGTTAATCATTTTGCTGTCAAATGAAACTTTTAACTGTCAGAAAATGCAAACGAGAAGGGCTAAAAAAGTGGATTAACTTAAATTAAGTAGATTAATGTCGTTGCCTAAATTCCCTTTTTAGCAGTCAAGTTAAACTGCTGACTATCAAAAACTGCATATGAGCTATTTCAAAAATGTTCGACACCTGTTGAAACTGACTTAATATGACTCTAATTTCTCAAGGTTTATTTAATTGATAGATACGATGAATTGAGAGATACGATAAGGAGTATTTGGAAAGATTCGGTTTCCGAATCTACTATTTGTGACATCACGAATCTACTATTTGTGACATCACACAAACAAGGTATAACTAAAAATAGTCGTTTCAAATTGCATATAATTTAAAACTTTATGAAATTATATATAATTTGAAAAACTAAGAATTGTTTTATCAAAAATAATATTAAATTATACATATCTAATTCGATACAATTATATGTACTACACAAACATTTGTATAGGGACAAATTCGAGAAATTAATATATATCAAATTGTACTAATATATATCAAATTTTACAAATTTGTATCTAATTCGATACGATTGTATCGAATTTGATACAATTTCATGTATTTTAGATACAATTATATGTTTCTCTCATACAAGTTATACTATATGGTCTCAAATTTGATATCATCATATATCTAATTTTATTAATTTAATATAATTTCGTGTTGCCCCATATCAATTTTTTTTACTAGAGAATCTATAATTTTTAATTTAAATTTATTTTCATCGGGATAAACATAATTGCATTTATAGTAATTAAATGTGGCTAAAGTCCCAAAACTTATTTACAAATTGTGAAAAGCAATCTGATGTAGGCGTGTCCCTATCCGGATTTCATTCCTGCCTAAGAAATCTTCAGGGGCTTTGTTATTAGAATTTCTAGAGATATTTGTTATGTTAAATCACAAACTCAATGAGAATTTCTTGTCCTCGTCTAGGAGCGAGATTCAAAATTTAAAAATATCAAAGAAAAAACCAAAACAACAACAAAAAATTGTCACAATTGGCTTTGTCATCTTCCAAATACTACTCTGTTTTTTTGACAGACCTAGCAATGTAGTGACGTTTATTCAAGTAAAATCAACAATAGAAAATCATATGTTTTCTATTAGTGTCAGTTACATTTAAATTTGCACAAGCACCTGCATATTTGTTATTTAAATTTATTTTCATCGGGAATAAACATTAATTGCATTTATAGTAATTAAATGTGCTAAAGTCCCAAAACTTATTTAACAATTGTGAAAAGCAATCTGATGTAGGCGTGTCCCTATCCGGATTTCATTCCTGCCTAAGGAAATCTTCAGGGACTTTGTTATTAAATTTCTAGAGATATTTGTTATGTTAAATCACAAACTCAATGAGAAATTTCTTGTCCTCGTCTAGGAGCGAGATTCAAAATTTAAAATATCAAAGAAAAA
>JAEKOY010002546.1:0-11409 GCA_021234595.1 Delia radicum | reverse complement strand
ATAATCCATGCATAAAATACGAAACTATGGTCAAACTGCAAAAACTTTCGTAAGTTGTACAAATTTTCGTCTATTTTACAAAAAATTGGATTATTATCAGTGTTGGGAAACTATCGGCCCTTTCGAAAACGCGTAATATATTAATTAAAAAGCATAGTTCCATATTATTTGAATGTTGTAAAAAATAGAGTTTTTGTTTTCAATTTTGTACATTTTTTGCAAAATTTTATCAACAAATTAAATTTTCCTTTAAAAAGTTTTTTTTTTTGCAAATATTTCTTAACTATAGCTAACTTTAAAGTCTAATGCCATATTCGTTATCTGCTTCCTTCCCAAAGTCTTCTAAAATGATAGTCGCAAAGCGGATGCATCAACTTTTTTTTGATTTTGTTGAATGGTGTTATTAAATTAATTTGAATTCCAATAAGTTCCAACTAATGTTCATGAAATTTCAATAGAAATAAAATATAACCAAGTATGATATAGAGTCTGTTAAATGCAATACAATAATTCACACTTAAATGCTTAACAATGATGCATGAAAGTGTTGCTGCATGTTAACAGTGTAGGGCAGAAATTTAATTAGTGCACACTTTTATCGCAAGCATAGGTTAACTATGTTGCTCATGTTGTTCTCAAAAAACTACAAACGATACTCAATAAGATTAACATTAAATTAAAAACCCTAAAACTTACATTCTATGCAACTGATTGATTTATTTTTTGCCCGACACTGTATATCAAGCTTGCATTGCAAGAAATATTTTCTAATTGTTTTTACTAGAACATACATATATATCAAGGAAAAGTGTTAATTTAAGGAGCACATTCATAGATACCAACCACAAAACCATGACATATAGAATATTTATGGTAGTGGTATGCACAGAAGTGGGTATAAAGAGTGAGTAACTGCGGTCAGTAAGTAAGAAAAATAATACGTAGAAATAACAAAATTTCAAATAGCATGTTGAAACGATTTTGTTTCACAGTGTCTATAATTAAGCTAAAGAATAATTGCTTCTCGGTAAGTTGCAATTCAGAAAGTCTAAAAGCCTGTCAGTATAGAGTCTGCCTGTCTACTTTTTGGTATATTTTCAACGATTCTAGTCTTTGTATTTATATAATAAGGAACTAATAGGAAACCCAATATAGCAATCGTAAGAAGAGTGCTATTTAAATCATCACTTTTGCTATATAAATGGTCACATCTGTATGTGTGTGTTTAAACAAACATACTCATATTTAATTAAAACAACGAACAATTGTTTTTTCTTTTAATTCTCTCAAACAAAGAATGTGTTATAATAGTGTTATAATTTTCCTTATGACTTCATAAGTAAAATAAATAATTAATATCTCTTTCTTTATTTAAAATTTATTCATGCAAACATACATATTAGGTGTCCCTTAAAAACAGTTTTGTCATTACAGCCTCCAGTTTTTTATTGCAAATGGTTTCAAAATCGGCTCTGTGCAATAAGTCCCAGCTGAAAAAAGTCCCAAGAAAAAAAATGAAATAAGTTCCAAAAATTTTCCATACAAATTTGGGAATTTTTTCAAATGAAATAATACCCAGTTCTTTGCAGTTATTTAATTTTTTTAGAAGTTATTTCATTTTTGTTATTAGGTGTTATTTCATAATGCAGTATTTCGAAATGAAATAAGTCCCAACAGAACTTAGCGTGGGACTTATTTCATTTTATTGTTCGGTGTTATTTCATTTGCTGTGGGAGTTATTCATTTTTTTTAATATTATAATATTTCTAAACGGTTTCTATAACGGGGCCATTAAAAATATTTTGATGACCTTCTTAAAATTGACCTAACTTAATCTGTTCTTTACAAATTTGAATGCGCAACGTTATATTGATATTGCCCAAGAAAAACGACATAGCGCCAAAAAATTATATGTAAATTGTTGTTGTAAAAACTTTTTGTTTTGGGCAATACGATATTGATTGACGACGAAATAACATTTTTGTTGGGCCCTATGACGGTTTTTTTGTTTGGCCAAAATAAATTTGGGCGCTATGACGGTAAAAAAAGAAGTTATTGCCCAAAAATCATATTTTCTTTTTTTTAAATGTCATAAGACCTTAAATGTCAAGGCTGATTCATGAAATCAAACAAAAGAGTTTTAAGGAAACTTAAAAAATTGCTTCAATTTTATTTTTTTGTGTCGCACGCAGAAAAAACTTTATTTCGCGTAGGCTCCTGCCGCGTTCTACGGAGAAAAACCCTAAGAGCGGCCAAAGGCCGCAACACAGAAAAACTTGTTTTAACAAATCCAATGTCGACTCCGTTGAAATCTTATTTTTAGACAATAAATAATATAATTTGATCAGGCATAGCTTTTTTTTGGCTTCAAATCGTCCGACATTCTTCATATTGTGAACAGGAAAATTCTATGGATCAATATAGACATTCCCGTTTTTAGATCTTTAAAATTTTAAAAACTGCGACTTTATTCATATTTTTATTTAATTAAAAAATTGTAACCGAAATATCGAAAGAAAATAAATAAATGTTAAACACTAAAAACGCATCGGAAATGCGGCATATCAATTTGATTGATTTTAGGACGTAGATCACGAATGTAAACACCAAATTTAATATTAGCTTTGGTTTTTGAAATATTCACGAGGAATAATCACAGACCAGACTCCATATTTTTGAGGCAAAAATATATTAAAATTTTTTAAATAAACTAAAACAGAGAGTGCGAGATTTTTCTCATAAATTAATTAACCGTGATGTTTACTAATATACATATTAAAATTTTGGATCTTCTTTTTGTTGCAGATCTTTTATTACCAAAATCGTGAAAATTGAGAAATTTCAACTTTAAATACATGTATAGGGAAAATTATCGCACCTTGCGAACGTGTAATATATTAAATTAAAAAGAATAGTTAATATTAATACTATTTGAATGTTGTAAAAAAGTAGAGGCTTTGTTTTCAATTTTATAAATTTTTTGCAAAATGTTTATTAAAAAAATTTTAAATCTTATAAAAAGTTTATTGCAATATTTCTTTAAACTATGGCTAACTTTAAAATTTTAAAACCATATTCGTGATCTGTGCCCTAAAGTCTTATAAAAACAGTTGGTCGCATCCCCGATGCATCAACTTTTCTGATTTTGTGAACTGTGCAATTAATTAAAAATATAAAACATTTTTATTTTTGTTTTTATAAAATATTTTACACCAGCGAACAAAACAATTACTACAAAGCAAAGCCCCTTCATTTTTCAAAAACTTAAAAAATTTAAACTAGTGAAATTTGATAACCTACAGTTTCTGAACTGGATACTTCAAAATTAAAAATACTTCTGAAAGCTGAGATTGCCTACTTTTACTTCTGTACTCCAAAAATAACCTATTAATTTTTAAAAAGGAATTTTTACTGCTGAAGAATTTCATATCAAAATCGATATGCATTGAACCCGACCCTGTCATATTTTGATGAAATTTTGCCTACAGCTACATTTTATTTACACAAACACAAACTCATTTTTAGAAATTGCATTTTCGAAATATGTGGGTCGAGGTTTTTGAAAAATGACGATAATATGTACTTTCAAGTTGTGATTACTACGGAATGGCTGAACCGATTTCAAAGATCTTGATACTATTAGAAAAGTATTTAAATCAGCTTTCGAAAACATACACTGTAAAAATTTTATATTGCACTGAAAAAATAAAACTTTAAACTAGGAAAAACACTTCAAGGCCGTGTTTTTTTCACAAATTTTTTTTTAGTAAGGTTTCTTTAATATATTTAACATATCTAAAAACTTAAACGGCGTTTTTTTCTTTTTTTTAAATTTTTTTTTAAGTTAATGCATCTCTTGTTAACTTCCTTATATTTTTATATCATTGTGTGACAAAAAAAATAAGTACACTCAAAAAATAAGTTAATAGAAAAGTTCGTAAAACATCTTGTAAATCAGGTATACTATTTTTCAGCAAATTTTTTGCTAAAATTATGTTTTAAACTAAAATTTTAGTTATACTTAGTCAGCACTTAACTGTTTTCAACTAATGTTTTACTAATATTTTACTTATGTCTTACTAATTTATTTTGCTAAAAAAGTTGTGCTGATTAGCCACATCAATAGTGTGAACGACAACCAGATTAAAAGTTATACGCAGAATGAATTAGATGTCAAGATATATAAGTGACGAGGAAAAATTATACTAAAAAGTACAACTCTAGTAAGACACGTAAAAAAATCAACCGTATAAGGGTTTGTATCTGTTTTTAACATACAACAAATTTTGGATTGACACAACTTAAATTTTGCGTTTCACCGGCTTGTGAAATAAATTAAATAAAAGACAAAATAAAATATTTAAATTTAAAAAGATTAAATGTGTATTTGTAGTCAAATTGAGTGGTCAAGTTGATAACAAATATACAGCAGGTGCACATACTGAAGCGAAAGACAAAGACATACATACATCTTAGGTAAATTTTTATGTTTCTTTTTTCTTATTGCAAAAAAAAAACGGGTTGTATATGTTACATTTTGTTATTTTTTCGTTTTCGTTTCGTTTCTATAATTTTCTGCGGCATTAGCGTTCCTTTAAAAGATATCATCATTGAGACAACCATTGATGTAAGTAGTTGAAAGATAATTTTGTTTATGTTATCTATAATTATTATTCACAATGGACCGTATTGGTCTCCGAGTGGAGATGTGCCCTTGGGCACATAACCCTTCCTAACCTATATATCATTATTTCTATTATTTTTACATATTACATTATGGGAGAATGAACATTTTTATATTTTGTAACGTATTGTAAATTATTTTAAAAAGAATCACAAAAATATATTTTATGATTTTTAGCAAAATAAATTAACTAAAGTAAAAATTTTCAAACAATTTTTGAGTTTTTTTTCAGTCTACTAATATTCAGCAAAAATTGTATTAATGTTTAGCAAGGTTTTTTTAATTTCTAATCTACTAATTTTGTTGAATCTATTAATTTTGTTGCTAAAAATCAGCTCGCTGATTTCAGCAAATATATTTTGCTGACATTAGCAAATTTTTTGCAAGCACCCTCCTGACAAAAATTTTGTCTGACTCAGCAAATTTTTTGCTGACTTTATGACTTATTTATTTGAGTGTAGCTATACTTTGGAAGTTATACAGAATTTTTGTAATTCTAATAGATTAGAAAAAAAATTTTCAGTGCAATATAAATTTTAACCAGTGTATGCTTCGAAAGCTGATTATATACTTTTCTAATGTCACCAAGATTTGTTGAAATCGGTTGAGTCATTCCGTAGTAATCGCTGCATAAAAGTACCTATTAACATCATTTTTCAAATATTTCGATACCTTGCCACGCCCCAATTTTTTCGAAAATGCAATTTTTAAAATTAGGTTGTGTTTTGTATAGGTGAAATGTAGCTGTATACAAATTTCATCAAAATCAGAAAGGGTCGGGTTCAAAATGTGCCTGTTTTTATAGGTTTTGATATGAAAGTTCATCGGCTGTTACAATTTTGGAATGCATTCTGTACTTTCTAATTTAGGTGTGCTGTTAGTCTGTAAAATAACTAAAAAATTTCGTAAAATAACGTTAATCCTAATAATGTAACGAAATAAATTAATAATAACATTAATCGTGAAATAGCCTAACCAAATAACTTAAAATAAAGTTAACCTTAATATAACATATCGATATAACTTCAAGTATCATTTAACGAATACCGTAATTCACAAATTACCGTTATCGAATACCGATAATAGAATGACACGGTTGCCTACCCTACTTTTTACCAAAATAGACACACTAGGAAATTTACAGAATGAGCTTTTTTCAGATTTTGATTAAATTTCTATATGTGATAAATTGTACTAAACTAACGAACAAACGAATTCTTTAGCACATTTAATTACTATAAATGCAATTATGGTTTATCCCGATGAAAATAAATTTAAATAACAAATATGCAGGTGCTTGTGCAAATTTAAATGTAACTGACACTAATAGAAAACAAATGATTTTCTATTGTTGATTTACTTGATAAACGTCACTACATTGCTAGGTCTGTCAAAAAAACAGAGTAGTCTTTGGAAGATGACAAAGTCAATTGGTGACAATTTTTTGTCGTGTTTTTTTTTTTATTGATATTTTAAATTTTTGAATCTCGCTCCTAGACGAGGACAAGAAATTCTCATTGAGTTGGTGATTAACATAACAAATATCTCTAGAAATTATAATAACAAAGTCCCCTGAAGATTTCCTAGGCAGGAATGAAATCCGGATAGGGACACGCCTACATCAGATTGCTTTTCACAATTTGTTAATAAGTTTTGGGACTTTAGCACATTTAATTACTATAAATGAAACGAATTCTTTATCGCACCAATTACTGTTAGAGTTAAACACATAAAAATATACCCCTTTAAATTTTTTTTGGTAAATAGTTAGATAGATCCTTAAATAACTTTAAAGTGATCAATTTTTGTATAGTTTCTTTCACCGATGGCAGACAATACCGCAAAATACCGTTATTGATTCAAAACTTTTTCATTTCGTTGTCCCTAAATTACCATTACCCATAAAATTATTCATACCATAATAACAGAAATTTGTTCTTCGTAAACTACCGTAACCGATATAACTACTAGTACCAATATCCTTAAAATACCGTTACCGCTAAAATACGTTTACCGAAATAATTGAAATCGGGTTATCCTTAAAATACCGTTACCGAATAATCTGACAAGATAACAAAAAATAATCGCTGCAAATAATTAAATGTTCCCTAAGTTTGATCATAAACTAGCCAGTCATTGGATTCTGGCATAATGGTGTTAAAAATATCGGTGTGCTTTGACATTACCTAAATAACTGAAATAGCGTTAAAATATAGCTTTAAATACCGTTACCGAAATAACGTGAAAACCGTTATCCATAAAATAACTAAAAAAACAGATAAATTACTATTACCGAAAAAGTAAAGTACCATTAACGCTGAAAACCCGTTACCGAAATAACTGAAATATCGTTACAACAAAATAAAAAGAAAATGGCTTTACCCTTACCGGTACACGCTTCGAATCGGTTGCTATCCATGATTCTTTGAAATAAATTTAAAAAACGGAAACTGAAGCCATTTTTCAATATTGTATTCATTATTAAAATCACTTTTCAAGTCATTATAAAGCTTACATTTAAGTGATATAATAGTAATAATTACAAACAAGTTTTCAATTTATTTTTGTTCAATAGTGATAATCTTTAACTTCGAGCTCATATATTAGTTCTCATTTAGTGAGAGAAAACTATTTTATATAAATGCTAGACGTTTTGCATGGGATTATCACTTCTTTTAAAAACGTGTTCTGATGATGAGAACCTAGAAAATTCACGGAATAGATCTATCAACACATTCCTGAAAGTGTTCAATTAATAAATTTGAAAACAAAAATTCTAAAGATTATTTGTTAGGACAATATCCTAATAAAGAAATATAGAGTATGGCCTCGAACTTATATAATTTTAATTTTCATTAGTAATAATTATAGTCTAGTCTAGTCAAGTTAAAGTGATATTATTCCGAAAATTAATTTTGATCAACTTTTGACAAAATAATAAATTGTATTTCATTTTGAATTGTCAGGTTTGAGATCATAATTAAATATTATTAAATATTACAAATAGAAACATTAATTTAATAAATGTAAGAAAAGATGAAAAAAATCTTGTGGCTATCAGCGCTAGAGGAAAGTGCCGTACTTTCGACCTAATCGACTAGATGATTTTTAGCCTCATTCCAATCCACCACCCACAAGAAAATCAAGGTTTGATCAGGTATATAGGTATCAACCAACCCAGAAAATCGGTGATGTGTAATTGATTGGCATTTTTTCTTACAGTTTAACCAACAGCTACAGAATTTGGATAAAATATAGTTTTCGGAAAGGCTTTTGGCTATAAAAAAGTCTATTTGATCTGGTATAGTGTAAGATGGTCAGTACGTGGGCTCGTTTCGTGATAATGTTTCGCAAATAAAATTGTTGCATGCTTTATATAGTTCTATGCCTTTAAGTAATGTGTGTCTGGAACCCCATATTTGCATTAAAATCTTCTCCAACTATATAATGGTTTCCAAGCGTTTTAAGCATTTCCAACTATTGATCACATGTGATTTTGTGTATAGGTGGCGAGTATATAGCACATTATTTTTAATTAGTTATGTTATTTTAAATTAACCGTAGCACAGGCCAACTGAAACATATCGATTTCTAGTTTTTAGTCCTAATCATGAATAAATGAAAAAAAAATAAAATTTTTCAAAATTTCGAATTTGGGAATTTTGGGAATTTCTAGTAAAACTACACTTTTTTCCACAAATATGGCCCTTTTCGACCAAAATTCGGCACGGGTTAATATAAAAAATCAACCACTCAATTTCCACCACCCCTTCTGATTTAAACCAAACTTGGTATAGGAGATGTATATTATAAAACTATAACTTCGTACAAATGTAGGACAGCTAATCCCAGCGTATTTTGAAATATAGCGTTTTTAATTATGAAAAACATTCGAAAATTTAAAAAAAAGTAGTCTTGCATAATCTTCCATATCTTTTTAATGGCTTAAGCTATAAGAGGCATTGATACCTTATTTTAAATTAATCTTAAATTATTATTATACCTCTAACTTAAATTATGTTTTTTCAAGTGCGCTCAATAATTCACTAGTCCACGGAAAAATGTATTGTTTTCAAAACCCGCGGTTTAAAAGCTGTATTTCATAGAATTGACTTTTAAAATTAAAAAAAAAAAAAAAAAAATAGATGTCAGTTATAAATTACTACTTCCCTATACCTATTAAGGTATCCTGAATTATTAGTAAAATGTGAACAAATTTAACCAAAAAGCCAATAACTCAGAAACAATCAGGAGTACCACATATACACTCAGGGAACTTCTGCTTAAAAATTTGTAGTTGTTTGGGTTGTAATACAGTTTTCATTATTTTTAATGTAATGTAAGTCATTGTAGAAACAAATAAAATTTTTAACTAACATTGTAGTTCATTTAAAAAAACAACTCACATCAAATAAACTGTTTTATGATTTTACATTCATTTTTTACAGTTGTTTTTTGTTATTTAAAAATAGAAAAAAAATTTTTTTTGGTTATTTTTGCTACCATGTGGTTCATTTTACTACAATGTTAGTCATTTTTTGAACATTTAAAAACAAAATGACAATGTTAGTTGAATTTAATGAAATGTAAGTCGTCCTTTTTTTAAATGAAATTTCATTTGTTTTTGACTACAATTGCAGTCGTCTTTACCAACATAATTTCCTAAGTGTAGATTTGGTAACGGTATGGAAGAATAATATATAATTAACATACATTTTATTAAAAATTTTAGAAAACCAGGTGTTTGAACCACGGATTTTGAAATAGAATCCATTTTACAGTCAAGAAAAGAATTTGTAAACAAGTAAAAACCACACTCAGGGAACTTCTGCTTTAAAAATATGTAGTTGTTTGGGTTGTAATACAGTTTCTTTATTTTAATGTAAATGTCAGTCATTTGTGGAACAAATAAAATATTTACTAACCTTGTAGTTCATTTAAAAAACAACCCACATCAAATGACGTGTTTTATGATTTTACATTAATTTTATACAATTAGATTAGATTAGACTAGAGTGGCACTATGCACCGCGACCAGAAGTTGATATTATGTGCTGCCAACGAATACACCCTATAGGTTAAGGCTCCCTAAGAAGCCACTATCCTACCAGGTAACAATCCCAAACGTCCGATGGCGTCACTATTCGACTACCAATATAACGCACCCTCCTGCGGAGAGACCTCGGACATTTGCAGAGAACATGCTCTGAGGTTTCGGTTTCGGGTTCCAATTCACAAAACCTGCACGTATCCGTAGAGGATCGTCCCATCTTGTACAATTGATACCTAAGGCCACAGTGTCCCGTGAGGTAACCTGTCAGGTCCTTAGTTCGCCCCTCGTCATAGACAAGAGTTTCCGCGACCTCTCCCCAGAGGGAGATATAACACCCAGGCCTTTATACAATTGGTTTTTGTTATTTAAAAAAATAAAAAAAATAAATGTTTGTTATTTTTTTACTACAATTGTTATTCATTTTTGACCATTAAAAAAACAAATGACAATGTTAGTTGAATTTACTGTAATGTAACTCGTCCTTTCTTTAAGTGAAATTTCATTTGTTTTCAACTACAATTGCAGTGGGCTTACCTACATAGTATTCTAAGTGCATGATTTTAGTACCTTTAAATGAAGTATCAATGACTCTTGTAGCTTAAGTAGTTAAAAATATAAACTTTTAGTTTTTTTTTTCAATAAATAATTTTTTTTATGTAAATATTTTTTTCTACTATATTCAGTATCTTTTTTAGATTTTATCCATAACTTTGAATTCAGTAAGAGTTCCACATATGTATTACTTTTAAATACAGCTGATTTCGAAAAAAATTGGGTATCATGAAGTAGCTTTTACCGTTAAAAATATATGGATGATTAAGTACCTTTTGTTAAATGTTCGATTTGTTTTTCATATTTTAAAACTCGATGTTTCCACTACCGTTAGAGCTAACAACCCAAAACTTGTACAATTTCATATCTATATGAAACTTACCTTCCATATTAAGTTTGGTTAAAATTAAGGGGGTAGAGGTCGAATGTTGGACCTGCTTTATGGTTTTATATGGAGTGAGCAATTGCAATAAAACTGGGGATGTAATGAACGAAAACAGACAAATCGTTTTTTAAGGGACATCCTAATACATATATATCATGTATGAGTTTAATGAATATGAGAATAATGATGTGATATTTTTGAATTGGGTAACATGATTCATTGTTATACACCCAGACGAGTAAATATTGTTTAAAGAAATAAAGTGTGCTTGAGCAAAGTCATGCTAATACAAATTAAGTTGAGTACGGTTATAACTAACTCGCGGAGACCGGATGATTTAGTGGTTATAAGCGAAGTTCACTATATGCGAGGTAAACATTTTCCAAAAATTATTAAAATTTCGGGATTTAATCTTTAATTCTCCTAATTTTAAAATTGTGCTTGTAAATAACGTTTTATACAATTTTTTTTCTATTTAGTAAGTTTGTAATTATAAAGTTAAAATTTTAAGATTTGAAACAGAAGTTTCATTTTATAATCTCGATTTTTGTATGTGTTCGTTATAAGCGTAAAATTTGTATGAAAATTTGTAAAAGAGTCCAAGAAATTAGTTCGTTATAAACGGTGTTCATAATAACCACATTATTTTGTATGAATATTGTTATTAAATTCTTTGGGACCAAAAAAATCTTTCGTTATAAAAAAAAAAGTTCGTTATAACCGGTGTTCGTTATA
>JAEKOY010002545.1:0-11413 GCA_021234595.1 Delia radicum | reverse complement strand
ATCGAATTGTTATGATAACATGGGTTTGTAATGATTTTGGAGCCATAAACCACGAAAATATAAATTTCAAAAAAAAAGAACAATTTAAAATTGTAAAACAAAATATGGACTCACGCAAAATCACCCTCGAAAATTTTTTTACACTCACTCACGATAACGTCAGTAATTTCAACTTTCACTTACATTTTCTGCTTTTCTGCTCACGTGCGCTTCCCCTAATTTATACCTAACCACAGTTTAACAATATTTAGGCAACATGCAATTTCTGTTTTTAGTATTATTTTCCTGCAAATAAAAATTTGTTTGAAAAATATATGAGATAAATTCTTAAAAATTGTATAACTACTTTTCAAAATTAGGAACTACTTCCATTAACGACCTTTTATTAAGAGAAAAAGTGTATGATTCTTCTGAGTACAAAAAATTATACATATAAGTATAATAACATTGTTATTTCTTTTAAGTAAATAATTACTTTGTTATTGAGTTCATGCTTTCTGGCTTAAAATTAAAGAATTGATTACAATACTACTTGCTTTTTTGACTCTATCGTTGGAATGAGTTTGGTATTGCAGTTGCTAAATCTGGCAATGAGATATGTAAAGCAAGTGTGGGCATCACCTTCTTTTGGAATGAGTAATTTTTCCTGGGAAATGTAGCGAAACTTTACATTTGATTGGAATTATACTAAAAATGTAACAAATTTAAGTTTTCGACCGTTTTTTACTGCAGTTTTAGCGAGTAGACCATAAAAACAGTTTAAGTAAAGTAATTTGTTTTTGAAATAAAGTAACAACATTTCTTCACCCACATTTTCGGTGTTTAGTCCAACATTTTGTTCGTACTTTTATGAAAATGTCATTCCAACTCCATATAAAACAAAAAGTTTTTGTATCAACTTAACAGATAGGACCATTTAAAATGTAGCTAAAAATGTAGATTTGAGTGTAATTTTCTTAAGACTGTAAAAAATGAGAGTTTTCGATAGTTTTTACTGCAGTTCTTTCTACACAGTTTTTGAACAAAGTGATGGTCTCTATAACGAAATTGGTAAAAAGCACCAAAAGCACAAACGTAAGTTACAAAACCAGCAATTTAGTGCATTTTTATGTTTTGGCACCATGAGTAAAAGTTTTTAGTTTTGTAACTTTGAAAAGCACCATAAATAGTACCAAAAGCACTAAGTTGGCATCACTGATGTAACACTGTTTTTTTTTTTGATTGAATTATCTACAACAATGTTTATTTTTATAGATAAACTATGTACAGTACTTTGTTCATGTTATAATTACTATCACGGAGAGTCCGTTCATGGTTTCTCACCGATAGCGAATGAATGAATTTGATATATTATAAAGCATCAAAAATAAAAAGACCCATCTTTTTTTCAGGTGTCCATCTCACATTTGGGGGATAAAAAGCGGTTTCGAAAATTACACCATTTTCTGTTTTTGCGTTTTTGTTTAATATTTCTTCCAAAGACACTATATATGAAGTTTCCATCTAATGAAAATTATTTGAAATGTGCACCAGTGCAAAGTGGCATGCCGAACATGCTCAACTTTTCGTGGTATTCGAAAAAAACACTTAAATTTTGCGGAGTTTTGTATAGTCGGTCATGTCCACACTCATATATGATGAATTTCATATCAAAACCGATATGCATTGAACCCGACCCTCTCAGATTTTGATGAATTTGGCATGCAGTACATTTTATCTATACAAACACAACCTCATTTTTAGAAATGCATTTTTGAAAATATGTGGGCGTGGCAAGGTATCGAAGTTTTTTGAAAAATGAAGATAATATGTACTTTCAAGCTGTGATTACTAAGGAATGACTGAACCGATTTCAAAGATCCTTTAAAGCGTCAATTGTCTCTGGCTTGTGGCGCAAGACTTATCTTTGACGGCACCCCACAAATAATAGTTCAACGGTGTCAAATCGCAGCTCCGAGGTGCCAAACGACATCAGCTCTGCGGCTGATAATGCGATCTTCAAAAACAGGGCGCAAAACATCGAGCTTCGGCTGTGTGGCACGTAGCGCCGTCCTGTTAAAACCAAATGTTGCCAATATCCTCCTCTTCAATTTTGTGAACAAAAATTCGTTCAACATGGCCCGATAACGATCGCCATTGACTGTAACGGTCACTCCTTGCTCATTACCATGGCTTTTCAAGTAATGTCGCAATATTTCCAGCGTTGTTCAAAGAGTATACACAACCATATTCGTTCAGCGGAAGGATAAAACTAATTATCTGTCAAATCAGACATGAGCTAAGTGTTACCATTCACGTTAGATGGCGGAACCCTTTATTGTTAAATGTGTATACACTCAGAATATTATGTAGTTTATTGTTTGTAGTTTAATAAAAAGTTTTCAGTCGAGTTAAAATAAGGAACATGCATTTATTTTTCAAAACAAATATTTTTTTCAATTTTTTTATACATTTGTTCGAAATAATTTGATAGTAAATTTAAATTTACCGATTTTTTTTTAGTTTCATTTATTATTTTCATTATTTAAAGTTTCTTGCAAATTTAACCACAAAAACGGAATATTGTCATTTATCAGTTCCGTTACGTTATTATAAATTTAAATTATTTTTTTCAAAAAGAAAAATATTCAAAAAATTCGAGTCTGTTTTTTTTATTAAAATGATTCGCTTATATACAAAATTCAAATTACAAGAAATTGAAAAGTTTACAAAAATGTTAAAAAAAACAGAAAACTTAAATATTTCAAATGACTGAACATAACATTATTTTTACTGATCTGTAGTTAAAATTTAACATTTATTTTAACTTACTATTCATTTGTTATTATGGATTTGTTAGTTATTTAAAAAATTTTTAAAAATAAATAACAAATAATAATGATTTAAATAAAAAGTAAGTAGACCGGATTTTAAGTGATTTATCATTATGTTAAATTACATTTTCAGTTTATTTAAACTACAAACTATTTGTCTGTAGTATAATATATCGTTGGAAAGCCTTTCGAAATTCACGTAACAAAAATTGCATTTTTACTATATGTATAGTTTAAATATAAAAAAAAAAACTAAAATCTGTAAAAACACACTATTTTCAGAAAACTTGTAATTAAAGCATGTCTCAAAACTGATACATTTGAAATTATTTTTACACAGCAGTAATGTATTTTTAAAAATATGAATTTTGGTACCCATATTGTCTATGTTTTGGCCATAAATTTGCAACCCTTGTGGCAAAATATAGTGTCTAAAATCCAAACGCGCACGAATTCGAAAAAATACATGTCCACTAAAACTTGATAGAGAATAATATATGCGAGTGTGGGCCTAAACCCACTATTCCTCCTAGAACGAATCTGGTATCAGAAAACTTTCAGCTGCTAGCGATTCTGAGATATTCACGATGTAAGCACGAAAATAATAATTATTTGAACATAATTTATATAAAATATAATTATCAGCGCTAGTCAAAACTGTTGACCAGCCGGCCAAGCTGCTACACTGAGAGAGAATTATCTTCAAAACAATAATGAATTTCTTGATAGCTTTAATGAAAATTGTCACTGGAACTCGGCCATCATAGAATCTATGAAAACAGGTTTCATTATAGTTTATGAAATATTTGCAGAATTACTGAAAATCTTCATAAAACTAATGAATCATTTCGACAATGAATTTATGAAACAGTTTCATAAATTTTTGAATATCAAGAAACTCTTTGAATTAATGAATTTCTAATTTCCCCCACTCTAATTGGTACAATCGCAATTGGATGAGCTATAAAATCTTTAAATCTTTAATGTCCCTTTAAATTTATAGTTACACTAATAGAAATAAACCTGTAAAAGTAGAAGAAAAACTACTAAAAATTAGTTAAAATCCAGGGACCATAAATAATGATTATTGCTCGTTTTTTTAATCAAAAAATCAATCACTTAGAAGAGACATAAAAAAAAATTTATTGCACCATTATTATTATTTTTGACAATCTTTGCATATCCGTCATGATTTTAAATATTTGTTTTTAAAGTTTTCTTCAATGGTAATGATATTTTTGAGTAATAATAAAAAAAATCAGCCATAATCATTATTTTTGAGCAAAAAAAATAAAACTCAAAAATAATCATTATTTATGATTTTTATTTTTTTCGCTCAAAATAAACTCACTTTCAATGTGTGGGATGGATATATCTCAGGAAGTAGGAGGAGCTTATCGAAGATTTTGGTATCAATCTCTTCTATGGAAGATTATCTAGCAGATTAATGCATCAAGCATATCTGTGGGTGAGGTTTAAGGGGTTAATTTTTAGTTTCAAAAAGGACTTTTTTTGCCGTATTTTGTGAAAGTAACAATGTGTGGGATGGCCATATCTCAGAAGGAGGAGGAGGAGCTATCCAAGAGTGTGGTATCAATCTCTTCTTTCGAAGATTCCCTAGCAGATTAATGCATCAATCATATTTGTGGGTGGGGTTTAAGGGGTTAATTATTAATTTCAAAATAGGCTTTTTTGCCGTAAAGTCAAAATCTGGAAGCTCGATTTTCACCGTAGACATATGGTCTAGTGGACTTTTCTGCTCAGTACAATCCCAAGAATCAGAAACACGAAGCGCCCATTAAGATTTTTTTCCTTCCATACTAATCGTCCCACCCTAATATGTATATATATTTACACCTACATTAAAGTGAGTTTTATTTTGAGCGAAAAAAATAAAAATCATAAAAATAATATTATTTTGAGTTTTATTTTTTTGCTCAAAAATAATGATTTTTTGCGGATTTTTTTTATTATTACTCAAAAAAATCATTACCATTGAAGAAAATCCTTAAAACTCATAACATAATCATTATTGTGTAATTTTTATTATAAAACTCATAATGATAACGGTCCCTGTAAAAATCATCTTGCTGAAAAACTTGTAAATTTTGCATATTTTTCTGCTAAATATAAATAAAATAAGAACAGCAAAAATAAATCTGTTAACTTTACAAATTTTGGTTAATTCGATGCAAGTTTTAGTTAACTGAAAAAAGCATTTTACTCCGTAAAATTAGTAAAAACTTTTAATATATATTTGTAGACTCAAAATAACAAATAAAAACTGTAATATTAACAAAATTTGCTATATTTACCTTAAATTAAGTAGAATGCAAATAACAGTTTATTTTGCTAAAAACAACAGAAATTTTTATTAAAAAATTGTAGATTTCTGAAAAAAAAAAAAATAAAAAAAAACTTTAAAAATTTCCCATTTTCTCTACTAATATTTAGTAAATGTTTTTGCTGATTTTAGCAGACTATTTTGTTACTTCCAATTAACTAAAATTTAGCTCAAATATAAACTAAAATTTGCAAAATTCAAAAGATTCTTTTGTGCTATTCTTATATTACTTAAACTTACACAAGGGGAGTCTCCCGATGGGGTTCTCTCCTATCTTAATGAAATTTGGATATGATAAAGTAAAAAAAAAAAAATAAGGACACTTATTTTTTTAGGCCCAACCTCATGTGTAGGGCTAAAAAAAAGAGGAGTCAGAAATTACCCTATTTTTCGGGTTTCTGCTTATTTTGAAAGAAATAGAAATTTTAGGCAATTGGGGTACCAAATGAAAAAGTTTTTGAAGACTCATTACATTATTATTCGATATTAGTAATTGTTTGGCGACTTTTACCTAAGTGCTTTTTAAAGTATATTGTGAATATTTTATTTAAATGGCAACTCTAACACACTACATGGGCAATATTGGCATGAAAATTTTTTGTTTTCTTGAATACATCAAAACTGCTTTCATAAAAAATCTAAATTTCATTAGTTTCAGACATATTTCCATACAAAAATGTATTAACTTTGGCCCCACATTTTAACCTTAAACGTAATATTGGGCCCCTCAAAATTGCGTGTCCCTTATTTTTTTTTTTTTTTGCCCTCTACCACATATTCAAATTTCATTAAGATCCTAGAGAACCCATCGGGAAACTCCACTTGTTAGTACAAAATCTGCTAATTTAGTATTATTTTCTGCAACGTAATTTTTAACAAACATTTTTACAAATTTTTACTATCAGTGTATCTACAATGTCTACCTTTGCCCTAAATGAAATTCCTCTAAATTTCGAATTCAATTCTCTAGCCATTCCTACTCCATTCAGAAAAAGATTATAAAAGTGATTAGACACAAATTTTTGGTAACCAACATCAGTACAAACTCATAATGCCACAGAGTGATTTAGGGAATTCAAATTTTTACTGTATGTAGTACGTACATTTTGTTAGTGCTTGTGTGGATTTTGTTTATAAAAGTGTTTAAATGGCCCATAACTTTAAAAAGTTTTGTTTTATATTCATTTCAAGCTATAAAAATCAACTTATGAATTAAGAGTATCATAAAAAAATCTTATACCCACATAAATTTGTAATAGATTTAGAAAATGTTCAGATATGTCCGAGTTCTTAGTAAATATAAAATAATACACTTAAACAAAAGTCCGTAAAGTCACCAACATTTTGCAGGGAGGACCCTTGTAGAAATATTGCTAATATCACCAAAAAAAATTTTGCTCAATTTAGCCAATTTTTGCTGATATTAGCAATTTTTCTACAAGGATCCTCCCAGAAAAAATGTTGCTGGCTTTACTAACTTTTTTTTTTTTGAGCAAATACCAAAAACTACCCAAAAACTGATAATTTCAATGACTTTGAATATTTATTGAGAATAGAAAGTAAATGGATTTCACAATGGGCCACTAGCAATCGATCCGGAATTTAGTCAGTTATTTTTTAAATATTATATTTTTCAAATTCGTTCAAAACAGAGAGCTGTAGGCAAATTAGATCAATAACGTAAAATATTCTCCTCTGCTCTATTGGCCAAATGACACACTCAATCAAGACCTTTCTACAATCTCCGAGTGGGGTCGCGCGAATAAGGTCGATTTAATGCACGCAAGACACAATGTTGTATGTTAACCCACAGACGGGCTGTGGAATTATCATTGTCATCTGTAGCTATGGATGGTATAGGTATTGAGGAATCGGATACTCTTGATGTTCTGGCATGAGAATACAGTGTGATGTCCGTTGGAATAAGCACGTATCTCAAGTGTCGAAAGAGTCATTCAAGTGTCTCGGTTTTCTAAAACGGTGCAAGACTTACTTCACTCCATCCGATCTCCTTACTATTTATACCAGCTATATCCGGCCAAAAATGGAATACAACTCTCATATATTGGCAGGGGCTCCACTGTCTATTCTGAAGCTTCTGGACCGTGTTCAGGGGAGGGCGGTGAAGCTTATCAATGACAGTAGTGTATCCAACTCTATTGAATCATTGGAGCATCGTCGGAATGTGGGTTGTGTGACACTTTTCTATCGATATTACCCATGGGAGATGCTCATCTGAGATAAGTGAACTTATTCCACGAGCCCGAAGTTTTATTCGTATACTCGCTTATCTAGTAGAGCACATCCGTTTGTAGTTGATTGTCCTGTGTTTCGCACAACGCATTACAGAGAAAATTCGTTTTTTAGTCGAACGATTCGTATGTGGAACAAACTTCCCGCAGAAGTCTTCCCTGTTACTTACAATTTAGAAAAATTAAAATCAAATATCCACAAACACTACTCCCTCTTTCCTCCTTCCCATACCCTATTTTCCTGATCAATACAATGCACTGCATGAGTAGGGGGCATCCCCTCAGTATTGGTTAAATTATAAAAAAAAAAAAAAAGAAAGAAGGGACGATTAAATACAGTGTTGCCATTTACACATTATCTTCGTAAACAGTTTTTGCGATCAGTTTCATAAAATATGGCAAGCAATTTTTACAGGACTTTATTTATTTACAGAATTACATTTATTTGAAATAATTTCATTAGTAGAGTTACAAATTTTTTAACTTTTAACAAATTTGTTTTAGGCCAGAAATTACAAGTATTCTGTTAAATTTCAAACGTATTAAATACAAATATTTCTAACTTGGTCCTTCCGACGTAAATTAATTTAAAGGCAGCTTTGTACCTATGCCATTCAAAGGTTACAACCCACATTTTACAATTATCAAAATTTTTATATTTCGTAATTTCTCTAATTGCCAATTTAATTGGCATAATAATTTAATTGTACAAAATTCAAGAGTCAGCTGTTTTGCCACGTGTATATGGCTATATAAATATGTATGCATGTATATAAAATCATACTGGGAAATGTTCATTGACATTGAAATTTAATTGGCATTACTTGCTGGCAATGCCAACAAATTTCATTACCATTCCAATGCAAATGCATTTTTTTAATTGATATTGAAATGTCACCAATGCCTAAAAAACATTGTAATTGACGAACAAATAATTGTTTATAAAAAGTGTTTTGTTTTGGAAAAAAAGAAAAAAAAAATTTAAATTTTAGCCATACAGTCAAAAAAAATAATTTAGTAGAAAAGTGAGTAAAATGTCTTGTAAATCAAGTATACTATTTCTCGGCAAAAATTTTTTGCTGAAATTGTTGCTTTCATCTATAATTTTAGTTATACTTATTCAGCACTTAACTGATTTGAACTAATAACTAATATTTTATTAATGTTTTACTTAATTTATTTTGCTAAAAGAATTGGTGTTAATAATCACATTATTAGTGTGGACGACAACCAGATTGAAAGATTTAAGCAGAATCAAGTAGATGTCGCTGCATATCATGATGTAGTAGAGACGAGGAAAAATGATACAACAAAGTACAACTCTTGTAAGATATATTAAAAAAATCAACAATGAAAGATAGTTTTTGTCTATTTTTCATACAAAAAAACAAAAATTGTGGATTAAAACAACTTAATCTATTAATTAAATAAAAGACAAAAAAAAATATTAAAATTTAATAAAGATTAAATGTGTATTTGTAAACTAAATGTTTATAATAATAATCTTGTTTTGAGTACGTTTTGAGTAACGTTTTGAGTAATTCGTATTTTCATCTGTGAGGTGCTTAAAAAAATCTATAATCTTAAATTTGTTCACAATATTTGAATTAATGTGGTCATACTATACTTTATTTTAATGTTGTTTACAATTTTGTATTTAATATTTCGTTCTAAGCGACAATAAATAGAATGTTTGCGCTGATACATAATATAGCGTAGAAGCGGGAGGTTTCGCCACTGGGGTACATAAGCCAATCCCGATTTTCGTTGTATTTAAAAAAATTATAAAATGTTACTTTCCATATTTTATGCAATTCGTCAGCTTATTTGATCGCGTTTCGCAGTTCTTTCCATCGTCGGAGGGTTGTTGAACTTAGCCAATGTATGTAAAAAAGGGCGCCAATAATCATAATTTTTGAGAGCAAATTCCACCAAGTGGTCAAAATGGGCCCCCGCCCCTACTATATATGTTAGAGCCTTTTTTTAACTTGTTTTTTTGATTTTTGCTTATTTTATGCTGATTTTGTGAATATTAGCTACTTTTTGACTTTCTTCTTTAAAAATTTAGCTTATTAAATTATAGCTTTGGAAGATGTTTGTAACTATTTGTCATACAAAAGGATGCTAATTAAACGTTTTGAGTAATTCGAATTTTTATCTGTGAGGTTCTGTTTAAAAAATCTATAATCCTTAGAATTAGTATATTTGTGGATGACTTTTCTATTTCGTGAATTAAAACAAAATACCATTTTAGATGTCGAAGCGTTGATATTAATTTATAATATTCACAAGATTTTTTTAGAGTTTATTTATTAAAAGTGTAAAAATATATAATTACATTACCGGCTGATCATGGAAAACATATGCCTGATCACCAGGTGGGGTAGTTTCGTTAGCAAAAATTGGTAGCACTTTAAAAGACCGTATACGTTATATAATTCCTTACATGGTTATAGTGTTGCACGGGTCAGGCTTAACTTTCTTTCAACAAATTCGACCCGAAAATAAACTTTTTTTTCAACATCTAGTTGCTGAAAATGGCAGCTATTGATATCAATTTAATGATTATTTATTTTTAAAATATAAGTTTTCCACCAGAAACCGTTTATGACAGACAAATGTTCAACATCAACTTGGCGAATTTAGCCCATAGGTGGGGCAGTTCAGCCGATTTGAGTTACTTTGAAAATCGTAAAAATATACAGAATAAAGATCATTATGTTTTAAACATGCAAATTAAAGTTAAGATGTGTAACATTAATAGTGAATTTTTATTGTTGATCTCTATATTTGTATGTGAGTTGTTGGTTAGTTCGGTTAAAGATCATGAATATTTTTCCATATTACACAGAAAAATTATAATTTTATTTGTGATCATTTACTTTAATTAACAGAAAAAACAATTAGAAAAAAAGATTTAACCTCCATTCATGCAGGTGTCAAATAACTTTTTTCTAATTGTTTTTCTGTAATTAAAGTAAATTATCACCAATACAATTATAATTTTTCTGTTAATATGGAAAAATATTCATGATCTTTAACCGAACTAACCACAACTCACATACGTGTAACATTATAGATAAAAATAAATTTAAGACAGCGCTTAAAAAAAAAGTGGCGAATGTTTCCTCTTCTACCCTACATGTTTTGCCATTCGAAACAACTTTCTTTTATCACAATTAGGCCTTTGAATTTTTTATTAAAACAGTTTGTTAAAGGTACCCATACAACTACGCGATAATCTTGTACAACATTGGTATTGTGCACAATATCACCAGTGTATATGTCATATTGGAAAGTTGTACAAATATTGAACAAATCAAAAAGGTGTCGATTCTTATTGCGCAACGAAGAATGGGAAAAAATATTTATAGTGCGTTGGCAACATTAATATGCAAAGTGTATGGGTACCTAAAAATTCAAATTAAAAAAAAAATAACAAAAATATATAAATGTATGAACGAATAGAGAAACCACATAAAATAATATATGAGAAATATATATATATATATATTTGTCCATATATGGAGACTAGAGTGTCCTTAAGGTGTTCTACAAGTTTAATGTTAGAAATGTTGAGACGCTACCCTCTATTTTTTTTGTATTTGTCTTGAAAATATCTCATGTGAAATTTTACGCCCCTACGACCACGCCTTCCCTACCCGATAGGGCCTTAAAGATCGAAACATGCGTTTATATGGGAAAAAGGGATTTTTTTTAAGCTTCTGCTGTTTTTTTTTGCAATATTGCAATAGTTTTTACTCTAGATCGTACATTAATCGAGATTAAGATAAAATTATGTATTCAAAAAGGTATAAAATCCAAAATCGGTTAAGAACTAACCAGTAATAAATAATGCCCCAGGCCACTAATGTGCTAAATACCACTTCAGCAAGAAATTCGAGCTCAAATTTTAAACGTTTTAAAATTGATTACTGAAACATAATTTTTTTATTTATTAAACATAATTTTTTTCAAAATTGTGAGACATAAAAGAAGTTTTT
>JAEKOY010002544.1:0-11417 GCA_021234595.1 Delia radicum | reverse complement strand
CAGTCCTGCTACTGCTCTCAAAGTGCAAAGACGTGTTTATTCTCGTTATTACAAGTGTGTTTAAAGCAAAATTAAAAGACCTGTATATTAAAACAAAACAATAATTTTACATTCATTTGAACAATAACAATTTGTTCACAGATCATAAAACCAAAAAAAAAAAAAAAAAAAAAAAAATATATATAAAACAACATAAAGCGTGCATTACCTAAGATGATGATAACGCATTATGCGTTAGCAAAATGAGTAAAAAATCAAAAACCAATAACAATTCGTCCAAAACGATTATTTCTTACCGTTACAAGCTGTTGATGATAATGATGAAGACGAAATATTGTACAAAAACCAATTAAAGTCTCTATACCACCAATTACCCTATTAAAATTAAAATAGAAGAACTTCATGAAATATGCAGAAAGTATGAAATTTTCTGATTATTCTATAAGAAAATTTCAATCGGCCTGAAATTATTTTGCCGTTCTAAGGAAAATTTTGATAAGTTGTGTTCTGTACTTACAGGCTCGTATGAATTTTTACATACGCCACTAAAAGTGAAAAACCCTATAGGCTTTAATTTTTGGTCTTGATAAGTATGACCCTATGATAATTAAGAAAAAGCTTTAGACATGGGTCTTAAATGCTTAGACGTAAAGTTAGTGGTTAAAAAGATAATCACAATGTTGAATATTTTTTTATGTTGTTTATTTGAGCGACATCTATAACAATGAGAGAATAAAGACAAAATTATTCTGTCATAGAATATGTAAAATCAAATGGGAGTTCCAGCAAACAAAAAAAAAACAATCACCAATGCTACAATTGCCAGATGTTTGGCATGGTTCTAGCAGATGTAGGTTAAAACGTTCTGTGCAAACTGCGCCGGTCCGCATAAAACATCCGATTGTAAGGAGACGACTATAAAATGTGCTAATTGTCAGGGAGACCACAAATCTTTTGCTGATAAGTGCCCAAGTAGGGCTACATACGTAGGAATAAGACAACGTTCGCTACCTACACCAAGACGCTCCATTCCGCGAAACCATAGTTCTACAACCCAGTCAACTACAATAGAATTTTCCAAACACCTTACGCCAAAATGTTCCTGATGCTGCAGGGGTATGGCAACAAAACAACAATATTAATAGTAACAATGATTTGTTCACGTTACAAGAATAAAAAGCTTAACTCTAGAGCTTATTACTAACCTTCGTAACTGTAGGAGTAAGGCCGATCAATTTGAGGTAAATACAAACCTTGCATGCAAATTTCTTTCATAATGGCTAATGTACTAAAAATAATTACTTGGAATGCTAGAGGCATTCGCAACAAAAGTCTAGAACTGTTCCAGTTCTTAAAAAATCACAACGTGGATGTATGTTTAGTGACGGAAAACATGGCTGAAATCAAATATTTCAATAAGACATACAGATTTTTTGTTTATAGAAATGATAGAGAACTCAATAGAGGAGGTGGCGGAGTTGCTATTATTATCAAAAAGAACATTCATCACAATTTGTTACCAATCATTAATACTACACCTTATTGAAAATATTGGAATCAAGGTTTTTACTAACAGTGGCAGTGTTAATATTTTTTCGTGTTATTTTCCAGGAGGTTCTGCTGATGTTGAAAATAATACAAACAACTCTTTGCTTCAGATATCCGTAGGCTAAGTAGTACAAGTGAAAGATTTATTCTTGGAGGTGATTTTAATAGTAGACATCGAAATTGGGGCTGCTTAAGAGCAAACTGCTGGGGAAACATTTTAGCTGAGAAACTTATATCTTATAACATTAATATAATTTATCCGTGTGATCATACACATGTGCCCGCTAGTTCCAATAGACAAGGTTCTACTCTTGACTTTTTCTGTCCAATGTTCCCGATATAATTTCTCCCGCAGTCGTTTTAAATAACCTCAGTTCTGATCACCTACCAGTTCAGGTGAAACTAACTAGTGAAGTTAACAGAGCTAATTTAGTTTGTTTTGACTATAAAAATGCGAATTGGCTATCTTTTCAAAGATACCTTACGAGAAATACAGTCATAACAGATACGATGATATTGCTTCTAATGAAACAAATTGATTCAGCGATTATACAATTTAGAAACCTTATAAATGAGGCCATTAACTCCTGCGTTCCTAGGATTACTCCTTCTTTTCAACAAAGACCCCTGCCGACTTATTTGAAAATGTGCATACAGCAAAGAAATGACTGTCGACGAAATTGGCAACGATATCGCAACTTGTCCGATTTCTATGAAATGAAAATTCTCAGTAGAAAATAGGCAAGAATTAGAAAAACTTAAAAATAAGTATGGACCAACTTACTTGCAACGTTAGATAAAGGTTCTGCTCCGTTTTGGAATCTGACAAAGTTAACGAGAAAAAAGGGTAACTCAATACCCATATTGAAACACAATAACTCTCGATTCAATACTAATGTTGAAAAGTGTAATATTATGGCTCAGACTTTTGCATCTAACCATTCAATTTCTTCTAATTTAGGCGATACTGAAATCAACTCGCAAGTTAGTGAAACACTTCAATCTTTTAGATCAAATGCTCCCAACGTCTCGGATGATATGCTAATAACTAGATCTCAAATAAGCGGTATTATAAAAAACTTAAATCGAAAAGGCACCTGGAATTGATGGAATTGGAATAAATGCCTTAAGTATCTTCCAAAAAAATCTCTCCAATTTTTAACGGCTATTTTTAATGCATGTCTGAGACAAGGTTACTTCCTCGTGAATTTAAGACTGCAAAAGTTATTCCGATTCGTAAGCCCAATAAACCTTCAGATAGTCCGTCTTCGTATCGTCCGATAAGTCTGCTATCCTCTACTGGTAAAATTCTTGAGAAAATTATAAATCAAAATTGATATTTTTTATTGATCAAGAGGCATCTTTCCTCGTCATCAATTCGGCTTCCGTAAGGAACATAATACCGTTCAATCCTTGGTTCGAATTAGGAATTTGGTAACCGAGAACTTTAAACTTCAAAAATCAACTGTATGATATTACTAGACGTAAAAGCTGCCTTCGATTCTGTGTGGCACGATGGCCTTATATATAAAATGATACGTTTTAATGTCCCCAATTTTTTAATTAAAATGATAGAAGTTTCCTTAACATGCGCTCCTTTAAAGTTCACATTGGATCATCATATTCTGATAGTTTAGGTATACCAGCAGGGTGTCCCCAGGTCGTGCCTGTCTCCTACTTTGTATAACCTCTATACCTCTGATTTACCCAACTGGAAAACTGCACCATGTCTGTTTTTGCTGACGACACAGCAATATTATGCTCAGACATATATCCGTCAATGTTATTTCAAATTTGCAAAGGGCTTTGGAACAATTAGCTCACTATTTCAAAAAGTGGAAGATAACATTGAATGCAGATAAACCCAGGCAATATATTTTACAAGAAAAAGAAAATCTTGTTATATACCCCAAAGCAGCGTAGTTTTTTTAAATACAGAAGTACAATGGGAACAAAAGGTAAAATATTTAGGAGTAATACTTGATCCAAAAATGAAATTTAAAGAGCACGTGCAATATAAATCAACAAAGTGAATATTCTCACTCGTACGCTGTACCCTTTTATAAACCGGAACTCAGGTCTAAGTATTGAGAACAAAATACTAATATTTAAATTAATCTTTCATGCTGTAATATTTTATGCTGCTCCTATGTGGACTAAAAGTGCAGCTTGTCATATTAAGAAACTTCAGATTGCACAGAACAATTACTAAAACTTATATACAATCTCCCTTGGTTCTTTTCGACATCCAGGCTTCATACTATTTCGAATATAGAGCTTGTTGCTTCTAGATTAAATAAACTATCCACGAATTTTATTAACAGATGTTCTGGATCCGAATATCTCCCCATATTAATGAGTTAACTTCAGCTTAGGTACTCTAGTAGGTAGTAGTGTAAGTGGTTTTTATTAAAATATTAAAATATTCAAAAAGGTTTTTTAAAATTTTGCCTCCAATAAAACTATTAATGATATGTATAAAATTTTGTAAATAACTATTAATTATTAAGAAGAAAAAGTACAAAAAACTTGAACTATTTATAAATAATTTAAGATGAAAATGTAAATATTATATGACTGAAATAAAATTGAATGAATTGAATTATATATTCACCAGTATGTGAAAATATGTAGAGGTGCTTGAGCTGTAGAATCGAATTTTTTTTTTATATATAGTTTGTTTTAATTTAAAGGTCATTATTGATTGATCAGCGAACCCTGGTGTCAAATATTGAAACGATAAGAAACATTGGTTGGCAATGAAAACTTCTGTCAAACTCCTGTAGAGTTTGGGTTAGCCCATTTAATTGTATTTGTATGTGTGAGATAACTTGTGTTGTTTATAAGGTTTGCTCAACTAGCGTAAATTTTTCACGACTTTCGACATTTGTGGTGTACAAAAGAGTCGTTCAAAGGGAAATGCTTTCTCTGTTGCTGCCAAAAGTTTATTTCAATCATCGAATCAAAAATTATTTTCGGAAGATAACGTAAGTTTGAAGAAACAACTAATTTTCTTTTTGAAATTTTTTTATCAATTATCAATAATTTTCCAACCAATTTGTATAAAATAATTTCCACAAAAAAAAAAAATCTGTTTTTTTTTCTTTCAAATTTATTTGATTTTTGTGGAAATTTTCATAATTTTGTTATTTTTCCTAGGAAAAATCTACTGGAAATCCTATAATTGTTCCAAGTCTCTGGTCTCCAATAGGATTTCATTTTTATAATTTTTATTCATACCCCCTGTTGTTAGCTATCAAACGTACATACAAATAGCGTACAAAACCCTAACCAAACCTTTTGATTTTTAGCCTCCACATACAATTGCATTGTTTCTAATTTGTATCATTTTTGGTCCCCAAACGAAAGGCAACATCTGATCGGGAGTGTGCCGAACCCTACTTATTGGTTTCTATTTTTTTGGGCACGGGAAACCTTCAACGGAAACCCGCAGCGTTTACTGAAAAATTTAATTTATCAACTGGGAACTCGGAAGGGAAATCTACACTATTTTCAACAATTTTCTTCGGAAACAGCTCTTATTAAGTGAAAGTGCTAGTGTTGTTAGGAAAAACAAGTGAAAATTTCGGTGTAGAGAAATTGTGAAAATTCTGGAAAAAAAACTGTGAAAAAGTATAAAAAACTAAGTGATTTCTTTGAGTGTAAAATAAATTTGGCTAAATCTGAAAACACAAACGGAAAAAACTAACACAAAATTTGAGTGTAAAAATAAAATTGGCTAGAACTAAAAAAAAATCTTAAGGCTAAAAAGTTGAATGTTAAAAAAAAGAAACGCTAAGCACAAAAACTAAAATCTAATATCACAGAATTCCTAATCACAGGATAAAGTTTAATTTATTTCTGAAAAGAGATTAATTTTGTTTAAAAAGAAATTTAAATGTTTTTATATAAAGTGTTAAATAATTTAATTTTTTTATATATTCGAAAAAACTCTAAAACCTAAATCTAAAAAAAAGAACATAAAAACATACACCACGTGAAACAAAAGAACAATATTATTAAAATGTATTTTATTTTTTATTCATGTAAGACATACATGATGTTGATTTTGAGCCTGAGGATGATTTGCCATTAAACCTAATAGCCGAAATGGAGAAAAGATGTATTGCAGGGGTCAGTGAGCAAAGCTTAAAAGTTTTTTATCAGATCGATGATGATTTACCAATTGAGAGATCACCTTTGGATTACGCGTGCCATTGCAAGAACAAATTTCTGAAGTTCAAGAAATTTCTGATGACTCAACAGAGGAAATTGAACCTTCAGATCATCAAGATGCGAGAAACAACATCCTTACATATAAAGGCGCTTTGGCGAAAGCGCAGGATCTTATAGCGTTTGTGAAATGCCAAGGTGATACAGAAGCTATGAATATACTTTCATCGCTGGACTTACATTTTCAAGATGTTATTGCCAAGACGAAAACACGTCAAACCAGGATGAGGAATATATATTGAAAAACGTAATATAGTACTCATAAAACATTTTAAACTTTTATTACATATAGAACTACATTTAATGATTTTTTGTTATTAAACCCAATTGAATTGTTTATTTTTTATATTTTTTTTAATAAAAGTATGTATCTTTAAATAAAAACAAACAATATAAGGCAAAGTTTTGTTGATTTAAATTTGTAGTTTTCTCTTGGCCGGACAGCCCCCTTGTGCGGACACATTTCAACGGTCCCTTCGGTGTCCGCTCATGGGAGATTCCACTGTATATGCAATCAGGGATGGCAGTCAATATCGCTAAAATACTGTCTGCGATTCAAACCCCTTCCAACTGAAAATCGTTATCCCATAAATACCGTTACCGAAATAATTGAAACACCGTTATCCGTAAATACCGTTTCCGATATAATTAAAATATTAATATCTTAAAATACCGTTATAAGTAAAATACCGTTACCGATATAATTAAAATATCAATACCATAAAAATACCGTTACCGAAATAATCTACCAATATCTGAAAAAAACTTCTTTAAATATATATATTTTCCCAAAGTATGATCATAAACTAGAAAGTCATTAAAACTCGGGCATAATGGGGCTAAAAATTGTGGTGTGCATTAACATTACCTGAATAACTTAAATAACGTTACCCTTAAAATGCCGTTACCAAAATAACTGAAAAATCTTTTCCCTAAAATAAAGTTACCAAAATAATTAAAATGTAACTTTATTTTATATCTAAAATACCGTTAGCGAAATAAATAAAATACCGTTAACGCTAAAAGCCCGCAACCGAAATAACTGAAATATATTTACCCCTAAAATAACGTTACCGAAATAAAAGAAAATAGCGTTAACCAAACCAATAACCACATAGAATCGGTTACCATCCGTGGTCATAATCAACACGCACAAAAACAAAAAATATTGTTGTTGTTTTTTTGTTTTGTAATACAGGGTGGCTGATAAATGCCACTACAAAACAAAAACGTAATAACTTTTTTTCTGAGTTATTAATCGGTTCCATTTTTTTTTGTTTCATAGCTTTGTCTTTCAATTTAAGGGAAACGAACGATTGGGGCAAAGAATAAAAAAATATTTATATGTATTGAAAAAAAGTTATTTGATTTTCTTAATATAGCACTATTTATCAGCCACCCTCTATCTATGTTGGTTTTATAAATGGTATGTATGTATGTTTAGTAGCAATCGCATGCAGTGTTGCCAGGTTTGACGATTTATCGTCATTTTGACGATATTTAATTAATACCCAAAATAACTAAATGATGATTCTATGATTTTTGCTGCCAACAATATTACGAATTTTTGCTAAAAGTTTAATATATCAGCAAAACATATTTATTTGTCACTGGATCTACTTTTCAATTTATATTATTATCGATTTATATTATTTGAAAAATACCAGTTTCTTTCTTTTTTGTGTCTCGAAAACACTCAAAACACATAAAATATATATTTTTTTGTGTAAATGTAAATGGGTATTTAATAATTATTTCATTATGTATGTCTCCGCAAGTGTGTTTGTAAAAATAATTCTCCATCCCATAGTGCGGAGGGTATACAGTGTACACTTTGTAAAATGTTTGTAATTCTTTTTAAAAAAATCTGGGAAAAACCCATAAAATATTATTGTTGTTTTTTTTATTTTGTTTTGTAATACAGGGTGGCTGATAAATGCCACTACAAAAAAAAAGTAATAACTTTTTTTCTGAGTTATTAATCGGTTAAATTTTTTTTTTTTTGGTTTCATTGATTCGTCTTTCAATTTATGGAACATGAACGAATTGTGTAGTGAAACTATTATTTTTGATTGTGCGCGACTACAATGCTTTGGGAGGCTGGCGTTTCCGCATAAACAAACTTAACGGGCACATTAGGCGGCACTCCTTCGAGCAGATTGGGCTCGTAAATTATTTTGTCAATCGTGGGACAATCATTAGGACGCCTTTTAATCAAAATTTCTCAGTTCGAATGTAAGAATCAATTGTTGCCATAGTTGCCTCAATACAAGTCAATTCTAGAGTTTCGACATGGAATATTTTTGCTCATATATGTATCACCAGACAGTCAATACGGACAGTTCTGCTTAATGATTTTCGTTTCTCTCCTTTAAAAAAATCAAATAACAATTAATTGAACGCAGTAGACTTTGCCCCTTAAGGTGCATATACACGACATGTATTTGTCATCTGACATGTCAAATTTTCAAGTCACATGTAATTGTGCATGTCTGTCAAAATTGCTGTTTTACATAAGGTTTATAATATTTGGTCACAAACGTACATGTTTTTTGCTTCTGACACAGTCTCTGTTTTTTTCTTCAACAGCTGATCAGTGCGAAAATTTTATAAAATAATTTTTTTTTTAAAGTGATAGTCAAATGGAATCAAAGGATAATGCAATTGCAGTGTGCAGTGTAATTTCAATTATTACTGCAATGAAATCGAAATTAAAAAAAAAAGAAAAGATGAAAAGAAACCGTTCTCTGTGGAGCCAACAATGGTTGCTTCGCAGGGACTCTGGATTAGGTTTTGCTTGTATGGCTATAGACGAGCTGCGATTGGAAGATCCGAAAGCATTTAAAAACTTTTCAAGAATGTCGTATAAATCCTTTTGTGAATTGTTAGAAAAAGTGACTCCCTTTATTCTAAGGCAGAACACTGAAATGCGTGAAGCCATTTCGCCTAGTGCAAGGTGATACCAAATGCTGGAAAAAATTTCAATAAAAACCGAATAAAACATATTTAATTTCAGATTGCTTTTAACCTTAAGATTTCTGGCCACTGGAGAAAAATTTGCTCAATTGTCATATGGATTTAGAATTTCTGCGTCGTCTATAGGTTTAATCATCCCGGAAACAATTGAAGCCATTTATTCATCATTAAGAGACGATTTTTTAAAAGTGTGTATAAGTTTTCTTGGGTATATATGCATATATTACATGCCCATTTTAGACAAAAAGTTAAATGTGTTTTTTTAAGGTCCCACAAAATAAAAATGAATGGAAAAAAAGTTGCGGATGAGTTTGAGCGAAAATGGAATTTTCCTCATTGCTTAGGAGCTATAGGTAAAAATCATATTTACATAAGATATTTTAAATAATTAAAACTAATTTTAATATTTACATATTTATGCATTTGCATTTGTAGATGGCAACATATTGCTATTAGGCCCCGAAAAGACTATGGATCCTATTACTACAACTATAAAGGTTTTCATAGCGTGATTTTGTTAGCTATAGTGGATGGAAATTATAATTTTTTATATGTTAACGTCGGGTCAAACGGTAGAGCCAACGATGCAGCTGTGTTTAACGAATCGTCACTATGTGAGGGCATTAAAAATAATATATTGATTTTCCACTAGAGGCTAATCTGCCTGGAACGGACAAAATGGTTCCATATGTTTTCGTTGCTGATGATGCGTTCCGATTGAGCCCAAGAATTTTAAAGCCATATGGGGAAAGGTCAACGAATGCAAATAAAATTTTCAATTATAGACTGAGTAGATCACGGCGAATAGTTGAAAATGCCTTTGGGATTTTGGCTAACAAATTTCAAGTTTTCCAAAAGGAAATAGATTTATCTATTGAAAAAGTGGAGAGGCTAACATTGGCTGCATGTGCTTTACATAATTTTATAAGAGCACGAGATGGTATTGACTCCAAATTTTTGGATGTAGAAAACACCAGCTGTATAAGTTTGGAAAATGGATCTTGGCGAAGTGAAGTTTCTTTAACAAATATGCAAAGATACCATGGAAATCGTTCGGGTGATGAGGGTAGGAAAGTGCGGGATATATATTCTGAATACTTCAATGGTGAAGGATCTGTTCCTTGGCAAAATGATGCAGTCAAAAAATTCAATTTTTAAAGCCAATACAAATTTTTTTATAGAAAAATTTTATATATATAATTTTATATATATATATATATATATAATATAAAAATATTATATATGTATATACATATATATTTTTATATATGTATATACATATATATTTTATATATGTATATACATATATAAATACATATATTTAAATTATAACAAATTTCAAGTAATCACCTATTTAAAAAACTGTACAACTTTAACTACCAACTTAAAACGACACTTCATAATTTATATGTACTTTTTATTTACTTTTATTTACTTATCAAGATATTAAGTACTCGTATTTACTTAGTTTGAAAATTTTAATAATAAAAATCAATTACATTGTTATTAAAATTTTTTGTTTTTCTACACAAGTAAATTTCGCGACAAGTTTTTTATATCAGATAAATTGTGTATTCTCAGCAAGTTCTTTCATTTGATATTCATATTTTAGGAAGGCCAAAATATATATCCCTATATATGTATTGCCGTATTCATAAAAAACTGAAATGGATTTGATATGAAATTTTAAGAAAAATTTGTATGAAAATGTTGCCTTAAAACACATTTCAAACTTATTTTATTTTTTATGAATACGGCAGTTAGTGTATATATTTTCTATGATTAATATTTTGGAAATTACAAGCGGACTGGTAAAGCTTTATATGTATACTGTTTCTACCTTTGGTGAAGACAATAAGAACCAAAAATGTTATTTTTTCTATTTGAATATTTCATTTAATTATTTCTTGAGTTAAATCCACAGGTATTTACATGTAATCTTATATGATAATCCTTATATGTATTTGTGTAGTAAATGCATTTCACAGCCATTCAAATTAAAGAAATTATATTTCTATATTGACACGATAATTAACAATACGATAACAATTAAAAAATTAATGGAATGATTAATAAACATATGTACATACATACAAATCGCACTCGATCAACATCAGGGTATTAACTCGAACTAGAACATACCAACTGTTTTATTACTAACAAAAAGTAATAAAAAGCAAAAGTAGTCAAAATATCCGAAATTTTAAAGCGGATAGATTAAGATAAAAGTTTCGATTTTTTCCAAAAAGTGAAAAATAACAATTTAGAGTTAATGCCCTCATGTTAAACAAGTGCGATATGTAGATATTACTAAAAATCAAGAGATCTTTGTTTCGTTTTAACTCGAAAATTTGTAGTGTAATGCTCTGCTTAAGCTCGTCTTTTATTTCCGAGTTTTTGATAGCGAAGAGCTCAGTCTTAATAAAACGGCAAAAGCTTTCATCCTGTTCATCAGCGAGGCACGCTGGTTTACTTGAAGTGAGCTTCTGTAAAGCATTCGTTGCTGCTGTTAAAACTTCATCTTCTTGGCTAAGTTGTGTATTCTTTGTATACCGAGCTCTTTTAGAGCCCTGTGGAGATTCCTCGCATTCCACTGGCTGCGATGAGTCCCAAGAATCATCGGCTTGCACAGAGATTGAGTCTGCCAACAAAAAATAAAA
>JAEKOY010002543.1:0-11436 GCA_021234595.1 Delia radicum | reverse complement strand
AATTCAATTCAATCTTTATTTTTGTATAATATAAGTAAGTACAATTATTTAACAGACTTTCTTAAAGAGTTTAGGATTTTATCCTCTTCTGCTTAGATATATAATAACAATAATTTATAATTTAGTATTTATTTAAATATTATTAATAAGTTAAGGAGAAAATTTTCAAAAAACCTTTATGAACATTTTTTTGGTTTAGATTTTAGATAAAATGGTTTAAAATAAAAAATAAAAATTATGATGGGACAAGCTCATTGATGTGCGTGTACTCAGAATGTAAACATCTGTAGTTGAAAGTTAGTCGTCAATCGTTGGATTTTATTATTTACAAGTTCAACCTTGGCTAAGGTGTGTAATCGTTGAGTAGAGTAATGCCAAGGCAGATTGTGAATCATTTTTAATAATTTATTCTCGCAATCTGCAGCTTCTTTACATGACACTGCGCTGTTGTGGACCAAACTGGGGCAGCATAAAAACATTATTGCATGAAAAATTGATTTAAATACTAAAGTTTTGTTGTGTACGTTTAGTTTTGAGTTTCTGTTAATTAAAGAATATAACAATCTCGTTATAATATTGACTTTATCTATCATATAAGGGATGTGGGTTTGAATTTGAGTTTTGGATCCAATATGACACCTAGATATTTCACTTTATCCATCCAGGGGATAGTACTATTATTGAAGTATATAGGACTTTGTGGTAAATAGCAGGGTTTTAAACCTCCTGGAGAAATAAATAGCCTGAGTTTTCTGTGGGTTTATGAGAATTTTCCATTTCGTAAAGTATGTATGAACTTCACTTAGTGCTGCTTGTAAATTGGCTAATACATCGGTTGATAATATTCTGAGCTGAGAATCGCAGTGTCATCTGCAAAAATGGATGTTACACAACCATCTAATATAGGAAAGTCTGCTGTGTATATAAATATATAATACAGGTGAGAGACAGGAACCCTGGGACACCCTGCTAATATTGTTTTTGTGTTGAGTGGTTGGAGCCTATGAAGACACTAAAATACGCTCTGAAAGAAAACTAAGTATTAGTTTAACTAAAGATGTTGGAAAATTTAATCTTATCATTTTATATATAACACCATTATGCCAAACCGAGTCAAATGCAGCCTTGATGTCTAGTAAGACCATACCAGTTGATTTCCTTGTGCAAAGTTTGAGTTTACAAGGTTTCGGATTCTAATAAGTGGCTGGACAGTGTTGTGCTCCTTACGGAAGCCAAATTGTTTGTGCTGGCAATACGTTCTGCATCAATATAATCAGTAATTTTTTCCTTTATGACCTTTTCCAGTATTTTGCTTAAAGATGATAAGAGACTATCGGTCTATAGGAACAAGGACAATCTGCTGGTTTGTTTGGTTCTTTATCGGCACAACTTTTGAGTGTTTCCATATTTTAGGGAAGTATTGTAGTCGTAGCATGAGTTTATAATTACTGTGATAAACTTTAATCCTCTTTTTGGTAAGGCTTTGAGGCATTTATTAGTTATTCCGTCAGTACCAGGACTTTTTTTGACTTAAGTCTCTTTTATCAATGATATCTTGTCTGCTGAAACTAATATATCGTTATCAGGAATAGTTTCGACGGCTCTAAGTGATTAATAGCGTTGTTAACATCTGTTGTGGTTAATTGATCGCTGAGATTTGATGAAATTGAATGGTTTAAACTGAACATTTGAGCCAGTATTTCACATTTCTCTAGCTGCGTGTGTAAGTTGCATTATTATGTTTAAGTATTGGATGTTTGTAGGTTTCTTCTTTAAAATTTTTGAAATGTTCCAAAAGGAGAGGAACCTTTTCCAAAGTTGCCAGCTTATTGCTCCACGAAATGTTTTTATATTTCTTTATCTCTTCTGATATTCTATAATTATATTCCTTTGTTCGGGTATGGTCATTAACGTCTCTATATCTTTTCCAATTTCTCCTATACATATTTCTGATCTGTATCATATGTTTATGTGTGTGGTGGTAGAGTTTGAGTAGTAAATGTGCTTACTTTTTAGGAACACTATAATTTACAGCAGCTAATAATGTGTTATTAAATGTCGTTATGAAAATAATCTATTTCTTCAGAATTATTAGCATTTTCATTAGGAATTACTAGATTTCGTTAATAAATGAAGTGTATCTAGACCAGTTCGCTCTTTTAAAATCGTAAAAAGTTCTGTAGATAGGAGTAAATTCACTATTTATAGTTATTTTGACAGGAAGATGGTCAGAACTCAAGTCATTTATAACACTGGCTGGGAGTAAGGCTGCTCTCTAAATTGGATAAAAAGAAATCAAGGGTAGATGCTCGTCTTCTTGGATCAGATGGAATATATGTGTGATCATTTGGATATAATAAATAAAAGTTTTCGGAATTTAGTTTTCGTACAGAATATTTCCCCAGCAGTTTGATCTTTGGCAGCCCCATAAGCTATGCCTCTGTTAAAATCGCCACCAAGAATAAATTTTTCATTACTACTATGAAATTTTCGTAGATCGGATTTAAATTGCAATTTTTGGTGCTATCTCTGCCAGCAGAGCCGCCTGGAAAATAGCAGGAATAAATGTTTATATAGTTTCCGTTGGTGTTCGTAATTTAACGCCCAATATTTCAATAAGGAATGTATTTAGAGGTGGTAAGAGTGTGTGTTCCACATTTTTTCTAATCAATACTGCTACACCTCCCCCTCTATTATCTTCACGGTCTTTTCTATAGCAATAAAAGTCTGTGTGTTTTATAGAAATGGAGTTGTTTAGTAATGTTTCTGTTATTAAACATATGTGAATATTTCTACTTAGTAGAAAATTGAAAAGTTCTTCTTTTATGGCGGATGCCTCTGGCGTTCCATGTTACTATATTTAAATTACTCATACAAAAATTTACATGCGAGTGATGATGTTATCACTTCGAATGATCGGCTTACAGTTACATCTCTTTAAGTTCGAGATTAATTCAAGTGTAAGATTTTTAATTTCTTCAACGGAAAATAAGTATTATTTTTGGGCTGTTGATTCCAGCCTCGATTATTATTAATATTAGCACCTTGATTCAGACTATTAGGAAAATCAGTACTATAGTTGGTATTATTGTTGTTATTAAAGCGAATATTATTTGAATGTTGTTGCCTGGGTTTAAAGATTTAGGCTGAGAATTTTGTCGCATTTGTTGTGTATTTGCTCTATTTGGGCAATCGGGCGATAAAGATTTGTGGGGTCCTTTACAGTTCGCACACATAATAGTGTCAGACTTACAGTCTGATGTTTTGTGATTGCCTGCACAGTTGGCGCAGAAAGTTTTCACGTTACACCGACTAGAGCCATGTCCTAGCATTTGGCAATTATGACACTGAGTAATTCTGGAAGACCTATTTCGTTGGAAATCCCATTTAACTTTGATGTAGTCAATAACTGAATAGTTTTGCCTCAGTTCCTTAATTGTTATTGACTTCTTTGAAAGTAAACGATATATATGGACTGCTCATTATGAGGACCGCCTTTGTGACTAATTTCACATCTAAGCATGACAGTTTCATATCATTCAACTTCTTTTATTATTATATTTGGATCAAACTTATCGAGTCCAAGAAGAACTGCTTTATATGGTTTTTCATGTTTTGCTCCATATGTAAAAAATTCATATTAGATACTAAATATTTGCATATTAATTCATAGTCTTCTTTACTAGTGCAGAATAGTTTGAGGCCGATTGAAATTTTCTAATAGAAAAATCTGAAATTTTTAAATGAAGGCACATATCTTGTATTTCCAAAATTTTGCACTTTAATATTGTTATTGGAGGTATATGTTCTTTTTGAATTATTAATTATAATTTCATTATCATCTTCATCATCAAGTGTTTGAAGTGGTGCAAAAAAATTACTGCTAGAGGCAGTGTTTTTTGTTGTTTAGGTTTTTTCTTCATTATGTTATGCCTAAGAGGCAGTAACATCTTCAATATATGACCGTTTATGTGTTGTTTTTTTTTTTTTTTTTTATATTTTTTATTTTTTTTTTATACTGTTAGTATAGGGATTAACTAATCCCTTTTAGTCACTAATCAGTTTGTTTTTAATAATATTTTGTTTGATATTTGAAACTTATTAACACAATGTACGTCTATTTATGATCACGGTTTACTTGAGACTGACTCTTATTTATAAAAAGCAAAAATACTAGTACAGATGAGTTTTACAGTATTGAACCAGCAACTTACAAATACGAGTTCTACCGCCTCTCCATACAAACAACTGCAGAATTTTACATGAGATGTCATAGGGAAATAGAAACAGTTTCTGAACTCCCGCTTTGAAACTAGCTTAAAATCTGCAACTTGAGGACGAAAAAACGAGCGCTTTGCCAGTACCAAAACCATACTTTAAAACGTTGGCAAAGCAGTTTAAGTAACACCAATTAAGTTGGGAAACCGTTTTAAGCCAGTGCTGTGCCATTGCTTTTTTATTTACGGCTGTAAATTTTTGTAAACCAAGTACTGGCAAAAGCACTTTACAAACGTTGGCTGAGCGTTCTAAGACGGGATGTGCCAGTGCTTTATTATTTTTACTTTTGTAAATTTTTGTTTAAAGTACTGGCAAAGCACATTTACAAACGTTGGCAGAGCGATGAAATCAGTGCTATGCCAGCACTTTATTTGTGGGACCATTGGAAACAATGCTGTGCCAGTGCTTGCTTTTCAGACCATTGGCAATCTGGCTGGGTCGTATTAGAAAGTAGCTTTGAACCGGTCTTAACATATTTCGAATGGAAAATAGTACACAACTGGTTTCAAAATTTTTGTTTTGGAAAGCAAAATAGGAACGAAACTAGCTTCATAACTTAGTTCTGTGGTGATGTTCTATGTTGGGACTTTTTGAAAAGATTATATGAATTTAAGTGTTTTTGAAATTTTTGGATTGTTCAGTTATACATTTAATTTTTTAAATATCATCTGAGTTTACAAATAAGCATTTAATTTTATTGTGAATTGAGTGAGGTGCAAATCGACTGGTGCCAATGAGTCACTCCAGTGCGGGTGGTTGCCTGCCAACCCTGCAATAACTCGGAAATAACTAGGTAATATGGTATATATTAAACAAAAAAATATTAAACAAAAAAATATTATAGTTCAAGCTAGAAAGGAGTTTGTTATTTATTTACCATTAAAAATAAATCAAGAACATTTTTTATTTAAAATTAATGAATTCTATTTAAATAAGTTATAAATTATTTAAAAAATTCATTAAATTCTTAAATAATAGTGCGAATAGATTATTGATTGTTTAACATTTTAATTAAACTTCCTCAATTTAATACAGTTAATCACAGTTTAATGTTAAGTTTTGTAATTTCTAAAGCTAAATTAAAATTATGGCTGTAATTTTATAAATCTCAGAACAATATATTAACTTTCTCTGAGATTTTAAATAAAAAAATTAAAATACTAACTAAAACTTTACATTTGAAATTGTCTAAATTTTTAATGGCAAACCACAATTTAATTTGAAAATAAAGGGTCCGCCATCTAACGTTTTTTTCAACTATTGCTTATTTCGTGAATGGTAACACTTAGCTCATGTATGATTTGACAGATAATTAGTTTTATCCTTCCGCTGAACGAATATGGTCCGTATGTTCGGTACCTTGTGAAAAAAGTGAAAGAAACTGGCATCCTCATCGATAAACCAAAGCGGAAAAGCCAAAAAACAGTGCGTACACCCGAGAAATTGCTGCTGTGGCAGAAAGTTGGTGCGTGAAGCGCCATCACATCAATTCACCGTCGTTCTCAACATTTGAACATTTCGGAAACATCATTGAGACGAATTTTGCATAAAGACCTTGGTATGACGCCATACAAAGTCCAATTGGTTCAGGAGTTCAAAAAAAAAAGTTATTTAGCGGAGCCTTATTTAACGCATCGAAAGTGAAATTTTAAGTATAAATTTAAATTCTCATTAAGTACTTCAAATTCGTTGAAAAGCAAACAATTTAATATGATTTCATATAGTATTATAAGTAAACATTGTATTACGCCATATACAATTATATATAACAGATATGGCATTTAATATGTATGGGACCATATCAAACATATTTCGAAAAACCAAATACTCTATAAAATTATATATGATCAGATGAGCCATCACATATGTATATCCATGTTAAGCTATATTTTTTTTTTATTTATTTATTTATTTAAGTCTACGGGATAGATCCTACAGACATTTTTCTTAAAAATAATAAATTAAAATAGTGGTTTAAATCTACGTATTTAGAAACAATATTATATTGCGTTTAATTACGTTAATATTTGTGGAAAAATCTATAAATTATAAAATGTATTAAAGTGTCGCAAATCTTCTAAATGGATCAGCATTAGCATAGTTACGCGAAAGTAATCAATATATAATGGACTGAAGTAACGTGTTGGACGTTGAGGAACGTAAATGTAAGACGGTTCACCAAAAATTCAGAGCAAAACGTCGCCATTTATCAGGTTGATTAAGAATGTTACATTTAGCATTTTTCTGCGGCTAAGTAATGAAGGTAAGTAATTTGAGCTAACCTTGATTTATATGAGGAAGATAGTAGGATCAGGAAAAAGATTTCGTAAGCAAAAAATTAAAAATTGTTTTTGAACAGACTCAATAAGATTACTGTTAACGTCGTAATACGGATCCCAGACAACGCAGCAGTATTCCAAAATTGGTCTAAACAAGAGACGTATATAATTGTTTTGTAATGTTTGTATCAGTAAATTCTTTAGCCCAACGTTTTAATAAAGGCAAGTACCCCACGAGCTTATTAGATGTCATAGTAATATGTTGAGTAAATGTCAGTTTTGTGTTCCAGTAAAACACCGAGATCGAGAAAAAACATTTACGAACTCCAACTGATGTTCACCAAGAAATATTGACCAAGATCTCCAGAATTTCTAGAAAAACGCATGTACTTGCGTTTACTTAAATTCAAATCGAATAAATTTAGATTGCACCAACGAAGAAAACTATTTAAATCACGTTGAAGGTAAGCTCGATCACCAGAATCTTTATAGCTAAGGAAGATTTTAACGTCGTCAGCATACATAAGCACGTTAGAAAATTAATTATAGATGGAACATCATTATAAATAGAGAAATAAAATTGGACCCAGGTGGCTGCCTTGCGGTACCCCAGAATTTACAATTATTTTCTTAGATGAGGTATATTAAACAAAACACTTGCTCTCTAGCAGTTAGATAAGATTGAAACCAGTTTAAACAGTTTTTTGTAAATCCATCAAGTACAATTTAAGTTTAAAAGGCAATGATTAACTTATCGAAAGCTTTGCTGAAATCAGTGTATATTACATCAGTATGTTTTCCTTTGATGAAACCACGGTTAATTAAAGTTGTAAGTTCTAATAAATTTGTCACTGTGAGTATCCTTTACGAAAACCATGTTGAAACCGATGATAATATGAAGAAGAGACTTGATGACATAAGGAATCAGTGATGCATTTTTTCAAACAGTTTGGGTATTGCACTTAGTTTAGCTATACCTCTATAATTGGTAACATCGATACTACCAGATTTAAATAGTGGGATAATGTAGGACTCTTTCCAAATTTTTGGGAAATAGCCATGTTTAATAGACAAATTAAAGATGATAGATAACGGAGTGCTAAGGAATTAGCACAATTTTTAGAATGCAGCTAGGAATAACATCAGGGCCGCCTGATAAGACGATTTAAATTTTTTTAAAGCGCTAACAATAGAAGACGTGTCAACAAGAGGAAATGAAATTGATGGATGTTCAGGTATAGTAAAAGGAAATATCAGAACTATCATATTCAGCATCTGTGTATGTAGTGGCAAAAAAGTCAGCAAAACATGTTACTGATCATCAAATCATCGCTAGATTCATGATTTAAATATTTCATTACTGGAGGGTAGCCGTCAGATTTTCTTTTAGAATTAACAAACTTATAAAGGATTTAGGGTCACGTTTTAAAGTTTAGTTTTATGTTATTAAGGTAATTTGTGTACAACTTTAGATTCAGCAAGTTGTATTCTGCGCGGGCTACGGAATATTTACCATACTCCATAAGTGAGCCAGATTTTTTATACTTTTTTAAACCGTTTATTTCAAATTTTTCAGTTTAGTTAAAGATTTGAGTTCCATGGAGGACCGGATTTTTTCATTACAGTGTGCTTCGGGATACATTCATCAAAGTAAACCAAAATAGTTTTATAGAAAGAAAATACCATTGTGTCTATAGCATCTGATGATCCATTAGAAAATGACAAAATTTGTAGCCAGTTGTGTTACAAAATAAGGAATTCAAATCGTTGTAGTTCGCCTTTTTTAAAACAGTAATACTTAACATTATTCAAATGTCTTTTTGACTTAGTAACGAATGGCAAGTTGCAAATTAATTCAATAGCAGGGTGATGATGGTCTTCAGGTATGGTAATAGGATTAGAGCGAGTCAAGGTACAATCAGCCGGTTCATTTACAAATACCAAATCTAGTTACTTTTTATTTTATTATAAACACCATTTATCTGGAGAAGCCCTAAATCCGACATGTTGTTTAAAAATTCTTCATAAGTATCCTAATAAAATGGGAGCATACATAAAAACGTCCGGTAAAAATTTCCAAGTTAAATATGGCATATAAAGTCGCCAAAGACAAACATAGAGTCCTCAGAATTTGTTGTTTGAGCAACAGATTTAATGGCTTCAGAGTGCTGAGAAAAAATCAATTATCAGTCAATTTATCAGTACTCGGAGGAATATATGAACAGGTTATAAGACTTGTTTACGATTTAACTTTATTCTACTCCAATAAATTCGATATTGCAAATAGGGTCGGTAGCAATTTCAACCGAAGGTAACTGGTTAGACACAGCAATTAAAACACCTCCACCAGTAGTATTAGTAATTATATCCGTCTATAAATCTGATAATTATTACACAGTATTTCAGTATTTAAAGTTTTACAACTAAGCCAGGTTTCTGTGAATACGATGACGTGGTAATTGAGCGCGAAACTTTCAATATATAAGAGGATAGTTTTGAATTAATTCCATTAACATTTTGGTATACGATACTAAATATTCAAGGTTTTTAGTTAGTTTTTTGGAGAATTTAGCATACGTGGAATACGAGCAGTATTATTTGAATTTTGGTTATTACGTGGAATAATTCTCGGACGAGAGCGTTTTCCGGCCAGAATCCAGGACTAACAACACGATCAAAAAATTCAAATGGTACCATAATTCTGAAGGAGGCAATACTTCTTTGCTCGAAATTTCTAAATTTATATGTCGAGATAACGGCATCGCATTTCAAATTTGATTTTATTATAAGATAATGTCATTAATTGTAGTTTCAGAAGCAAAGCGTGAACACAAATATCGATTTTTCTGGGGGTATTACTCTTAACGGATTTGAAGGAGTTTCATTATTATTTGTATTTGAATTTAAATAATTTCGATTTACATTTAACGAATTTTCAGCAGATCCACGCAAATTATTCAGTTCAGCAGTTTCCGCAGGAGCTGATACATTCATTTGTGGCACTGGGACAGCGATTTCATAAGTTTTGAACAGCATTTGTATTTCAGGGACAGTAATAACAGGACGAGGAGTAACAGAATCAGTTATGTTTTTAGGTTCAGCAATCAATGACTGAGCGTTTTGAGGTTGAAAAAGATTGTTTTCAGTTTTTTTTTCCGCTTAGGAGAAGGAAAGTTGATGTGCACTGGTAAACTTATCCAAATTTGGGAATTTTGTAAATAGTTCACCAAACTTAGTAAGTTTTTGATGTAGTGAAACAAAGTTCTTTTTAAGTTGTTCAAAATCTTTTTTAGAACTTTCGAAAAAATTATAAAATTCCACACTGATAGGTCTGCATTTTGGACAGGTCCAGTGGAAATTTTCCATTGTCAGCAAGTGCATCCGCATCTCGGCTTTAAGACCACTGCATTTCATGTGAAAGCTTCCGATGCAAAGCCAGCATGAAATCATCCGATCATTTACACCTACAATACAGTTAACATTTAAACACTCCATAACGTAAAGTTGTACTAAGACAGGATAATTTTATGTTTTATAAATTATATTAATTCGCTACGGGATGGAAATTTAATATATATGGTAACTCTATTACGAATAATGTTTAAGACAGCAGTTTTTGTTTTTGTTAATATAAAGAGTACGGCACTTGTGTTTTGAATATCTTATTGTTGTTGTTGTTCTATTTATTTTTACTTCTTTTGTGTTGTATTCTATTGCATTTAACTTGTAATTGTTTTGCTATGAATTTGATTTTTTTAGTTGTAGTTATTGTTGGTAATTTTATGTATTGAAAAAAATAATGAACAATTTTTTGAAAAAAATTCGGCTTTTAAAAAAACTTTTTGAAACTGTTTTTAACATAAGAATGTGAATATTAACCAGATTTGAAACTATAAAACACACATTTATTAACAATTTATTACAATAGTTTTAGACGAAAAACTTGGAGCACAAATTAAAACCAGCACATACAATTAAAGAGTTGCCACAACATGATGTTTAATAAGATATGATTGTATATGAATGTTTTTACTGAGCTCTAGTATAATATATAAATAAAAGGTTCCAGTTCACAATAATTGGACAAAAAATATTCAAAATAAACACTTATAACATATATTATATTTAAAATAATATGTAGAACATCCTTTTATATTAAATTATATATAATATAACGTATAATTGATTAGATTGTATGAGGATAAATTTGTACAAAGCTATATCAAATCACTTCTAATGTATCTAAATTAATCTTATACAATTAGACAATTGGATGTAATTTAATACAATTTAATTGGGTAATTTTCGGATGAAATTTATATAATAAATTATGGCTTCATACTAAATTAGATATAATTATATAAGGCTCCATATCAGTTTGTTTTAAATCGGCACGTCATCCAATCATATCTATTTTGTAATAATATCATTATCTAAATCGATCATTTCCAAAATACAAATAGAAACTGTTATAAACTCTATTAATGAATAAAACGAACGAATTTATAATACTAAAAATTAACAATAATGAGAAGGAGTGTTCATAGAATTACAAGACTCCAATTGCCAAACCTACAAGAACATACTTACAACCAAGACAAGACATCAGGTAAGCTAATTTGATGGTAAAAATATGTAAGTTCATATAAATATGCCATAAACTCATATATTACGGTATTTAAGTTACAAAAATATAATAAATACAAAAGAAAAATAAAATAAAAAAAAAAAAAAAAATATATAATTAATTCCAAAGAAATTGCTTAACTTGGCAAGAATTAATTCACAAACATTGACGAAAAAGTAAACAAAAAACAACAGACAGGCTCAAACACACACAGACAATTAAGTATAAAAATACATAAAGAAAATACAAAAG
>JAEKOY010002542.1:0-11466 GCA_021234595.1 Delia radicum | reverse complement strand
AAAAAAAAAAAACGAAAAAGAAATGTTATTCCAATACAATGCATTTTAACTACCTTGACAGAAAACAACACAATAACAACATCGTGTTTGGATGAGTATAAAGTTTAAACACTAAAAAAAACGGCTCTACAACAGGAACAAAAATACTCTACCTTACCTTCACTTTCATTTTATAAACAAATATGTACATAAATTTGATAGCACATCAAGTTTTAGTGTATTTGTAAGTAATAAAGGAAATTTTATGTGTAGGTATATTGTTGTAACTGTCTGCTGTGAATAAATGAATATAGTAATTGTGTAAACTACAGTGGGGAGCTGTTCTGACTACACATAACTACTTTTTGTACCTAAAGATTTAGGCCGAAAATATTTGACACTAGAACCAAACGATATTTTTATGGAGCAAACCAAATTTTTAAAACCTCAAAAAGCATGCTTATATAAAAACAGACATGGGCGGAGTCAATTACATTTCACAATCATTCACTAAACAAATTTTTCAATATCATCCATAATTTCAGAAGTATGCGCACATTTGTGGGCTTAATCGCTTCTTTAGAAAATTTGTAATAACTTTAATACCAAACATGGGGATAAGTAACAACATCTGGGTATTTAATTACCTGGCAATTACTCAATTACATCCAATTACATGTAATTAGAAGTAAAAAAGTAATTGGCCTGTAATTAAATACACAAATATTGGTAAAATGTCCCATGTCTGGTATTGAGAAAATTGGAAATTTTCCAAGGAATCGTTTATGCCAACAAGTGTGAGCGTAGGTCGAAAATTACAAATTTCACAAATGAATGATTGTGAAATGTAATTGACACCGCCCATGTATGTATGAAAAGTATTTAGTATGATTTCCTGAAAATGAAGAACCCTAAACACAATTAAATGTCATAAAACAAGCAAAAAAATTGCGTGTTTTCCAAAAAAATCGTGCATTCCTTTTTAAGTTCTTATTATGACAAACATAATTTTTGAGTGTATTTTACATTTTTTGGCGGCATAATATATACTTTAAAATGTTATAAATACAATCAGATCTATAAATTGATACAATGAGATCTATAAATTGATGTTGGCAAAAATTTTTGTGGTATTTCTTGTAAACAAATCTTAAAAAATAAAACCCATAGCCGTCCCACTGTAAAAATTTCAGTGTTTATTTGGTAGAACTGTGGGGTTTAAGGGGTTAATTTTTAATTTCAAAATAGGGCTTTTTTTGCCGTATTTTGTGAAAGTAACAATGTGTGGGATGGACATATCTCAGGAAGTAGGAGGAGCTTATCCAAGATTATGGTATCAATCTCTTCTTTGGAAGATTCTCTAGCAGATTAATGCATCAATCATATTTGTGGGTGGGGTTTAAGGGGTTAATTTTTAATTTCAAAATAGGGCTTTGCTGCCGTAAAGTCAAAATCTGTGGGCGTTGTGGTGTAATGGTTAGCGCGTTGGACTGTTACACAGATGGTCCCGGGTTCGATTCCCGGTGACGACAACATCAATTAGAAAAATAATATGTATGAGATTTCTATCACTTATATGTATCGCTGCGCCCACCTTCGGTGTTCCCATAGCACTTAACCCCACCGAAGTAAAATAATGAATCAGGGCTTATGAAACAAAAAGCTTCAATAAATTCGCCAACTCTACATCAGGTGGCGAGCAACAACTGTTCTAAGACTTATCTACTCGCGCAATTACAGTGTTACCATGTTTGAAGCCCTTCATCTTTTCACCACCTTTCATCTCTCCACTATCCCCTTTCCAACGAAAGCAACACATTAATTAATAGGAAGAATTTCCTGAGTGTTGCTTCTCTTTAAAAAAAAAAAAAAAAAAAAAAAGAATCAGAAACGCGAAGCGCCCATTAACATTTTTTTCCTTCCATACAAATCGCCCCACCCTAATATAGATATTCAAGTACTTTTAGAAAAAGTAGAGTACAATGCAATTAAAATTAGCCCTCAACCATTAAAATCGACTAGTTTTTAAAATACATCAATTTTAATATTGACATTTCGGAACATTTTTCACGTTTTTTTTATTTTATTTTTAATCAAAAATAACTTCTTTAAAAAAAATTTTAAATTTTTTCCAAAAATATGTGTAAAATGCAAATAAAAATTGTAATATCTTAAAATCGTTCGGTTTGACATGGAATGACTCATATGTAAAATTTCCCCACTTTCACACAAGAAGACCGATATGGACAAATCTTATATCGTAGGGTAAGGCTAATCTCATATCTTAGGGATAAGGCTAATTAGATATTGGCAAACAAAAATTTTCATAATTTGCGCTTGAACAATTTTGATATTCTTACGTTTTTTGTTAACTCTGACCTAATAAATATTGACTATCTAGATCTCATCCGTGCCTTTTTATTTTTTTAATTAGTGGTCTACGCCATTTTCAGAAATTATCAATTGTATTTCCGGAAATTATCAATTGTCTTTCAGATTTAACAATTGAAGGGCTTATTGTAAAAACCTGATAAGCCACATTTATTGTTTTGTGGATTTTAGCTGTTTTCTAGACATCCATTGATTAGTACCTTGATACAAGATTTGCTTAAACACTTATTGCAAGTACCTAGATTATAAACGGTCCTGTAAAAGATGATATTAGATATATTTTTAACCTTTAAAAGGCAAAAACAAACTAAAACTAAAATGTGGCTTATCAAGTTTTTACAATAAGCCCTTCAATTTTATTTCAGAAACTATCAGTTATATTTCAGAACTTGTCAATTGGTATTTTAGAAATTATCAATTGCTTTTCAGAAATTATTGATTGTATATCTGCTTTAAAAACTCTGCTATCACTATTCTTGTAGTATTTTCAATCATAGGGAATGTTGCCTTATTAAAATTAACCGATTTTTTTTTTTAATTTGCTATATAATAAAGAAAAAGTTGTAGATTGACTTGTAAGTAAAATAAGATTAAAAATTAAATACGAAAGTATCACTTTCTCTATTTTTAACACCTTATAAAATGTTCATCATAATCACATATTTTTAGTTACGGGTTCATTCCTTATTGGAGGTAGATACGGAGAGAACGCTTATATTTTCGTATCTCAATGATTTTTTGTTTCGTATGTAGTATAGTATGTACTTCTCCACATGTATAATTTATACATAAGTAACATAGTCTACATTTTGTTTTGTTAACTCTCTTGTAACACTGTTGCATTGTTTTAACACAGTGTTAAAAGTTTTACTGCTTTTTGTCTTAGTTTTGGTGTGTGTATTAATTTTTTTTTAGCGGTTTTTCATACTTGCTTTGGTTTTGAACTTTTTACTTTTAAAACAAGTTGTTCAGTTTTAATTACATTTAAAACAAAACAAAAATTTTCCTTTTGTAAGGATAAGAGAAAGATTTTGATCAAAATGTAATAAGCTTATAAGATTGTGGTTGTAAATAAAGTTATAAAAAATAAAATTATACAAGAGTTTAAACAAAAAAAGTTCTAAAAAACAACAATAACTGTATATAAAAATTGTAAAACTTTGAAGAGGGATGAATGAATAGATCAAGTAGATAATAATTTACGAACTTGTTAGAGCCTGGCAATGGCGTAATTTTTATATAATACATTTCAACAGTTTTAAAATACAAAATCTTTAGGAAAAAGCGTCAAACCATTTTTACAAAAAAAATTTCAAATTATACATGTAGTGCCACACTTACACTGATAACAATATATGTATAAAAATACGAAAAAAATTTCACTATAACCAAAGTTTTCGTTGAATAAACAAAAATTTGTTCATTTTGCGAAAGTTTTTGTTGTTTTGACAATGATTTTGTATTTTTATGAAAGCAGAATTATGAGTGCAGAAAAAAATATAAAATCAAGCAGAATTAACATTAAATTAAGGGAAACTGTTTTAAAAATTAAAATAAATATGAAAACAATTCTAATAGTAAAACAATTAACTAAAGCTAATATTAAAACAATTGATTGAGAATATGTTGTGTTTAAATATTAGTATACATGCTGGATTCCCAATTCGTTCACAATAACAGTAACATTAGAAGTTGGACTGGCAATCCAAAATAAAAAGGCACACAAATCAAAAGCTATAAGATTTAAATCTGTTTGCTACATTTGTAAGAAAAGACGAAAATAAAACTCATGTTGTTTGGGTAACATCAACGATAACATCTACGATAACATCAATGATAACATCATTGATAACATCGTCAATAAAATCATCGATTTTCTGTGGTTGGTTTATATATACTCATAATAATTCATGCTTAAAATTACGAAATTATTGTCAAAACTACAAAAGCTTTCGTAAATTGTACAAATTTTTGTTTATTATACAAAAATTTGGTTATTTTGACATACCTTCAGTTTCTTTTTTTTTTTTTTTTTTTTGATTAAAATGATTATAATATAATCGCTTAGGACGAAAGTGCGGTGCTCTCGCTAGCGCTGATACCCACAAGATTTTTTCATATTCTCTTACAATATTTCTCTAGCAATATTTTAATTATGATCTTAAACCTGACAATTCAAAATGACAAACAAAAATTTCTTTCTTTTGTAGTTTAAATATATTTCTACTTATTTCTTCTTATTTTAAACGAGCTTAAGATCATCTATTTATTAATTATAATTCTTTATTTTCCATATTTCGTCTCCACATTGAGTGACTTCTTCAGGAAATAATAATTATAATAACACTGTGGAACAAATTCAGGTTAGCAAAAGTTAGGTCGATTCTGAGAGTGATGGGTAAAAATAGAGGCTAAATTAAAATTAGTTCGAATTGTTTTTTAATCGACCTTCGAACCTTGCAGTCAAATGTCGATTTTCAGCATATTGTTTATATGGTTTTTTGGCTATAACTGGTCGACTAATTGATATTTTTTCAATCTGTAAAAGCCAAATTATTGCTTTAATTGTTGGACAGATCTCTAGCAATAATTTGGCTTCTACAGATTGAAAGAATATCAATTAGTCGACGAGTTATAGCCAAAAAACCATATAAACAATATGCTGAAAATCGGCATTTGACTGCAAAGTTCGAAGGTCGATTAAAAAACAATTCGAACTAACATAAACAAACGCCGCGATACGGGTCTTCTTATTTAGCCTCTATTTTCACCCCTCACTCTCAGAATCGACCTAACTTTTGCTAACCTGAATTTATTCCACAGTGTAATTGTTCACTGAAGCAGACATCCAATGTGGAGACGAAATATTGGAAATAAATTATTATAATTAATAAATAAATAAATGATCTAAATCTCGTTTAAAATTAGAAGAATTAAATAAAAAAAGATCAAGGAAAACTTAACATTTTTATTTCTACTTATTTTTATAAAGCAGAACTATTTTCTACAATATTGAAATGTTAATTGAAATATGAAAAAAATTAAACTTCTATTTACTTTTAAAAGATTCATACTTAACTTAAAAATATTCCTAAAGAGAAATAATTTATTAGATTTTTACAGGAGGAAGAAAAAATTTTAATGAAAAATTTAACGGACACTATGGACTTGTCAGCGGTTAGTTTATGTGTCAATTGAACAAAGTATTTTATATTGCTAAATATGAAAAACTTTTTACTTTGTGTCTTTAGTGAGTTTTAAACCCACAGCCATACATCTCTTTTATATCTTTTTCACAAGTAACTATCACATTATGAAGCGCTTTATTTACATTAATTGTATGTTAGATATAGAATTGAAGCTGGTCAAATTTTACAATTGTTACTGGAGTAAAGGGGTTGTAACTGTCATATAATGACAATCGGAATTAATTTTTTTGTAATTAATTACTAACCAGTCCTTGAATGGGGACGAAACTGCGTCAGTCTGGCATATCCAATGTGTCCGTTAAATTTTTTCAATAAAGTTTTTTTCTTCTACTTCTTCGTGTAAACATCTAACTTAAAGAATTCTGCAGAAATTAGTTATAATAAAATTAATTCCGGTTGTGATTATATGACGTTAAGAACACTTTAACCCAGAAACAATAACTTATTATTTTAGTTTTAATGTAATTACTGAATTAACAATGTTTTTTTTTCACACTGCATACTATTTTCATTTCCATTGCTTTATTATTAAATTTAGTTCCTAATCTAAACAATATTTTGTTTCAACTACACTAAAAACTAATTATTATATAGTAAGTACCCTTTGGCATTTTTTAACAAAAAAAAAAAAATACATTTTTCAAATAAATTTCCTATTTTACAAAAATATTTGTATAAAACTTTTTACATCACTTTGACCACAAAACAACATTTGCTATACATTTTATTATACATACTCGTATTATAGCAGCAAACCAAATCGAAATATAAACTTTTTTATGGTTTGACATTCCAAAAAATATGCATTAAAAAGTGTAAACAACCCCAAGCTTAACTACAGACTATGGGTCTGCACTATGGTTTCAAAAACAACTTTTCTTGGCCAGAATCTTTAAAATGGAAAAACATTATGTTTTTTTGGTTTAAAATAGGATTTGTATGGAAATTGTAATCCGTTTAAGCATTTTTTGTCACATTAACCCTGTAATGGACCTTCGTATTATTGGGTTGAAATATTTGTTTAATAATATTATATCTATATCTAGTAATTCAAACTCTAAATTTAATGCCTGTTTTTTTACAGCATTTCGTTATTAATTCGAATTAAATCGGAGTTTTTAAAAGTTGTTCCTTGAAAAAATTTATTTTCTTAAAAAGTTGCAAAAAGTTGCAGAGCCTGACAAAGTAAAAATGATTGCCAGATATCCGTTCATGTTTTCTGATTGCTCTTATAACTATTTATTTCTATAAATTTTTTGAAGGAAACATATTTTTATCAAATTTTTTTTTGCTGGTTTGCATGAAACACTTAATTTTTTTTAATGGCTCCAATTTTTTTATTTTTTTTTAATAAACAATCATTATTATTATATTTTTATCAAATTTTTTTTTTCTGGTTTGCATGAAACATTTCATTTTTTTTCATGGCGCCAATTTTTCTAAACTTTTTTAATATAAATTCATTATTATTCGAAATTTCAGATTTTTTTCCATATTAAATATTATTATAAAATTTTTACATTTCAAAAACAAAAAGTAAAAAAAACATGTTTTTTATTCTTTTTAGATTTACTTTCAAACTTGAAATTCAGTTTGTTGTATTATAACAGTAAATGAGTTTTTACAAAAAAAAAACAGTTTTCTGTTGTGTTGAAGTGTTTATTTTTAAACGAAAAGTGAATGTGAGAAAAATTTAATTTTGTTAAAAAAAAAACTACATTTGAAACCATAGTGCACTGCTTCTATTATGCTACTAATACAAACATACTTCAACAGTGTTATATATACAATTACCATTACAATTACAAAAGCTATAACAACCATTTACCATTCATAAAGTCACACTTAATTTTTGTATGTTTTTATGCCCAAAAAAAAAACATAATATAATTGCTTATGCTTAGAAAGTATTGTTCGTTTGAAATATTATTTTATAATTATGTTTATAAACAAAAAATTACTGTCCCATGTTTGAAAGGACTATTGGACCTATAACGAATAAGAGACAGAACATAGAAAAATAACATGTTTATACAAAAAAATTGTAAAATGAATAATAACAGTGGCCTACTTCTAGGGGTAATATAAAAATTGATATAATCTGAGGATATTATTATTTTTTTATATATTCCTCTTGTGCTTTATTTTAAATTAATAAAAGTAGAAAAAATCAACAATATGACTTTAAAAAAAATAGTTCCCTGTCAAATTGTCCCTGGTGGTGGCGTATGATTATTATTTTTTTTTGTTAATTCATATAACTCATACGTTTTATGACTTGGGTTTTTAACACAGTGTTAATTTTTCATCCCAGCCTTTTAATCGGCTATATTTGTTTTACTAAAGAATGGCCCAGTTATAATCTGGACGCACAAAAGTAGTTATAACTTTGTAAATAACAGACACATTTTTATAAATTATACACCAAATTAAAGGAAATTTATTCAGCTTTAAGGAAAATCATACAAATAAATTAATTTTCTTTGTTACGAATGAAAGAACGGACATGTTTGTTGATGCTCCCCATTATTTTTTGCACATCCTTCGGCTTTACTTTTTTAGCACTCTGGTTCCATTTTTGTAACATTATAACTTCAATTTTTGCTTCTTTATTACTCTTCTTCAATTTATTTTTTACATTTGCCCAATATCTTTCGATTGGTCGAAATCTTAAATAGGAATCTTAAGTACTTTAGAAATTTTCGAACCACTGAATGTTGGATTTTCTAAGAAAGTGTGCAAAATTTCTTAACATCTTTTTTGTTCCATGGTGTCTGTACGAAATACTATTCTAATGACAGACTTGAAAATTATGTCAAATAAGGGTATATGTCTTGTCAACAACATATGTAAATGGTTTAAAATTTCATACACTGGGGGCGTTGTAATAACGTTATGAATGCATCCAGATTATAACTGGGCCATTCTTTAGATAAAGACAATTAAGTGGTTTAAACATCTTCAAATAATTTAACATCTTGACTAGAATGGTGAATACAAAATAGTGGATAATTGTTATCCATAGTTCCATATAATTATTTCATCTTTCACTTTTTTGATGGGACCTTTTTAAAAAATTATACTACTTTTTTCCAGAACCTGTCTTTGTAATACATATTTTTAATAGTTTTATTTACGCTGAAGCCAAGTCTGTCAGAATATATTTTTTGTTTTCTCATTTGCAGTTTTTGAAATATCAATGTTTTTATATTTTCATCATGCACACCATTTTTTCGTATATTTTGCTTAGTTTTTCGAAATTTAGCAATAAAATCGTTATTTTTTTAAGAAGATACAAATTTTGCATATTTAGTATTATCCTTATAAATGTTATGCATGCTAAAAAAAAAAGTAAATTTTATCACTATGCATAAACTAAACATGCCACTGAACTCCTTTCTGTATTAAAATTGCAAATCTATTGAAAATATCCTGAAATGTTTAGCAAAGAAGAAAGAACATTGTTAAATAAAAAAAAGGACTAAGTATCGTAAATACAAAATCCGAGATGTTTGAAAATGAGAAAATTTATTTTTTGACAGATTCGGACTCAAATATGTATTACAAAAACTTGTTCTGCTACAAGTTGCATATTTTTCAGTAGCAATGTTTAAAATTTACTTTTATATGAAGAGATTTTTATTTGCTTTGATGCATGTGTAAATTTCAGTGAATTTTCTCTTTTAATACAAAAATTTGTTCATTGGAATGTCTAGTTAATGCAAATTAATAAATAAGAAAATATACGAAGAAAGGCGTGAATAAGGTGAATATTAAAACCGCGATATTTCAGAAACTGCAAATGAGAAAAAATGTTTGCCGGATTTGGATTTAGCTTACATAGATCTATTGATCAATCAATTTTTATCAGAGAAATAAATTATAAATGAATATATATGATTAATTATAAATAGATTTGTTCAAATAATTACACGATGCTACAAAATATACCAGTTTTAATATACTTGAAAAGGGACCTAGTGTGTGTTGTAGGGCTAGTTACATCGATCACAGCAAGTCCTAACCAGTGATGCAACCCGCTGATTAGCAGCCGACAGGTTTCTTTTCAAAGCCGACGCCGTCGCCGACACTATCGGCTTGAATTGGCTCTTTTTCATATCTTAATGAACAAGTCTCAAAAAAATAACTTTTTCAAAAAAAATCATTAATAAATACTTTCATTAGAATTTCGACTTTCCAATTTCATGCAAAAACTCATTTTTTGTGGTTCAGACAATATGGATTAGATTGCAATTAAAAATTGCTAGTAAATATCATTAGCATCTATTCAAATTTTCACTTTCACCATTCGCCTCAATTTAAAAATCTGATTATTTCCTAATTGTTACACTAACAAGACCTTTTCCATACAATATCAACAGTTGTTTAAAAAGTTAATCGGTAAAGTTGTTTCAATGGAAAATACAGTTAAATTAACAAATAAATATATTTTTTAACTTTCTGTCTGTTATTAAATAAACAAAATAAATGAAAAAAACGGAATTTCCGTAATAGCTAAAATATTCAGTTAAAATTTTCTATTTAAAACAAAAAGTTGTTATTGAGTATTAAAATAAATGAAAATTCTCTATTGTTTTTACAGATTTGGTGAATTAATTTTTCAACAGATGAAAATAAACTAAAAACCACAATTGTTTTAAACTAAAAGTAAGTAGTCCTTTTTTTAACTGATTTTCAATTAATTTAATGTGTTAATAATATTGGATAATGTGATAATAATTTGGTTGGAATTCCATTGTAACAAGCAAAATTTAATCATTATTCAATAAATTTAATTTTAAGTACTAAAAATTCATCATTAGAGTAATTAAACTCTATTGTAAAGAGAAAATATATAAAATTAACCAAACCACAGTCACATCATTCAAACTATTGGTTTTCCTTATCAATATTGAAAAAATATTATCTTCTTCATTACCTTTAATACCAACAACCAACCACTTTTCGGAGATTTTATACCTTGAATAATATATTTGCAGTTGAAATCGAATATTAGTTTCGCCGGCATAAAAACAATCACTAAATATAAGTTTTCGTTACCAATTTTAAAATACAAGTATAAAGTTTTTTTAATAGTTTTGCTAACTCTAATAAAATATTAAGATTAGCAACCCAATTTCTGTTGTACATACAAATCTTTTTTTAGACAATAATATTTAAACTCGAAAGAAAAGAAAATATTCAAGGTAGAAATTTGAAAATACAAATTCAAATTGAATTTAGGCTGGAGGTAAAGTAATTGGCTGACAAGCAGAAGGTCACCGGTTCGAGCCCAGTTCGCGGAGAAGAATTTTTTATTGATAAAATAATTTTAAAATAATATAAACTTTTTTTTATAGTTTTGGTAACTCTAATATAATATTGAGATTAGCAACAGAATTTCTATTGTACATGCACATCTATTTTAAGACAAATGAACAGTTCATGCGAATAAAGACGAATAGACCATTTGTAGAATTTTACAGGGGACAATAAAAACGCAGGAAAACGGTTAAAAAATAATATTTTTGTCAACTTTTTGGTATTAGCGTAAAGATTTAAGTCACATCTACCTATATACAAAATTTTAGTAAGGTATTCGAAAGAGAACTTGCCAAAAATTGGACTTCAATTTTTGCTTAAATGGAAAAAGGGCGAATATCCAAAAAAAATGTATTGAAATTTGAATAAAAATGTGTTATTTTGCAGCAGATTTTGACTACATTTTCATGAGACTTGCAAAACTTGACGAACTATGGTTGGTATATGTTTGTAACACTTTAAGGACAATTAAGTACAATTTCAAATTTTAGCTAATATAAATTTTATACTCGCAGCTAAATAATTTGTTGTAATATTTTGTTAAGGATGGATATTCGCCCTTTTT
>JAEKOY010002541.1:0-11478 GCA_021234595.1 Delia radicum | reverse complement strand
CCGTGCTGTCAATATGTTTTTAAATGTGTCTTGTCGATTTTTTTCGTTTGTCCTGTTTATAATTAAAATTAAACAAATAATTTTATTAGTGTCGTTCCGTCCAAAGAAGTTAAAAAACAACAAAATAATATATTAAAAAAAAATACCATCTTCATATAAACAAATAACAAGCACAAAACATAAAAGAAAACTTAATATGCATAATTAAATTTAACATAAACAGCAATATAAATATTTATAAAACAACGCTAAATAAACAGCTAAATTTACAACAATAAACAATTAAGACCCTACCATAACACAAAATAATAAAAACAAAACCAATATTACTTCCAAAATCATCAACATCATCAAACAACAATACACCTGATCCTCGCTACACGGCTCTGTTTTTTTTTATAATGACCAAGCAAGGGGCTATTATGCCTCCTTAATAAGTGTCATTGTAATTTTCCTAGCCATTTACATTGTCTATGCTGTATAAGGGGCGGGGAGTCAAATTGTTGTTTGGTTGTTTACTGACAAAGGTATAACACTGGCCATTAAATAACCAATTACAGCAACAGTTTTGACACTCGTAAGGAATATTGATTTTATTTTTTTCTTATTTTGTTATGACAGGCAGATTTCGTATAGACTTCTGAAACATACGCGGACTGAGAGCGAATCACTTTTCTGTATATGCCCACATTCGTTTTCATAGGCCGGATGTCTTCGCCTTATGGGAAACTCAGGTTTGTGAGGATGCTGATCCACAGGATTTTCACATACCTGGCTATCACCTTCTATCCCTTTTTTCTCTACATAGGGGCATTGCAATGTACATTCGCGATGATGTTGTGTACCAGTATCAGCAACGGTTGAATTGTAATGATAAGGAATTTAGCTCTCTTTGGGTTAAATTTCAGATCATGTCACACATATTGCACTTCGGATTTCTATATAGAAGTCCAAACACGGATTTGGCTAAATCCCTTGATGGCTTCGATGCCCTTTCCGATTCAATTTCGAAAATCTTGGAGAGTTGTCCGAATAGTGAAATCGTAGTTGCTGTTGATTTTAAAATCCACAACTCATCCTGGATTCTCCATTCGAGCCATACAACTCCAGAGGGCCAATACGATGAGCTTTTCGCAGCGCATAATGATCTTGCCCAACTTGTGAATGAGCCAACATACAATGCGTGTGTTGAAAGGCAGTTGCGGAACACTCTCGGACTCTTCCTGACTTCTCACCCTGAAAAGTACGAAGTGAAAATACTTGCACCTCTCGGAAATTCGGATCACAGTACTATTTCTGCATCTTTTTCATATTCTACCTTTCGTAGCGTCTCTAACTTAGCGCAGAAACGCTCTATTTTCCTCTACGAAAAAGCTCGTTGGGCCGAGCTCAACGATTTCTTTCGGCATTTTAAATGGAAAATTTGTTTTCTCGACGACAACGTCGATGCCGCTGCAGAAATGGTAGTCAATATTATTATTTATTTATTTTATTTATTTTTATTTTTATTTATTTCCATGCAAGCTGTAAGCCTAGAAGGCCAAATAGCTGCAGATTAATTTCAAAATTTGACAAAGATATTTTAAGATACATATTTTGATAAATTTGTATATATGTACATAATTATAAGAACTTAATATGTAACAATTTCATTATTATTTATTTCCCCCATTTATCTCTATACAAACACAACTAGACAGCAAAAACGATGACCAGCAACATGAATACCAAATTCAAGTTTAAGGATCAGTTTTCAATATAATAAATAAAATAAACAAAACTTTTTACTGAAAACATAAAGACTTAATACTAGCGACAAGATTTATTCAAATATTTATCTTAAACGTATTCTCGAATTGCGTTACAGTTTGCGAAAATCTTCTCGCTTCATACGGAATTACCTCATTCCATAATCTCACCACTTTCACCACAAATGACCTATCCATAGTGAGAGTTGAATGCATTGGATAAACGATCGAACTTGACCTTGTGGAAACTCCGAAGACAAATTTGTCAGCTAAGTATGAAGGGCAATTGTACTTAATAATTTTAAAAAATAAAATGATCTGACGAGAGCTTATGTAATCATCAAAGTCATATCCCAATAGTTGCATTCTAAAAGCCGATACATGATCTCGTATTTTAAGCCCAAAAATGTATCTAACTACTCTGTTAAAACATACTTGAAGTCTCGCTATATTATCCCTAGAAGTACAGCTATACATTTCTAAACCATATAAAAACAAGGGAAGACAAAGAGCTACTCCTACTCGCCGCTTTACCATAGGTGGCAAATAGCAACTCATATTATATAACCTTCGTAATGTCCAAGACACCTTGGATATAACGGAGTTAATATGCCGGGAGAAATCTAATTTATTATCAATATAGAAGCCAAGCGTTTTATAATTATTAACCGACTCAATACGCTCCCCATTTAAGAAAATATTAAGTTGACAAAATATGTGTCCCGAAAAGAACATAACTTTACATTTTGCGGGATTAAGGTCCAAGAAATTTTCGCGAGACCAGTTAAAAACTTTATTTAAATCAGTATTAATATTCCTCTCAAACGCTACTAAATTATGAGATTGAGAGCTTCCTAATAACTGAATGTCATCCGCGTAGGTATAACACTTTAAAATAGAAAAAATAGTAAATATATCATTAATATATAACAAGAAAAGCATTGGCCCCAAAATGGACCCCTGAGGTACACCTCTGTAAACACTAATAAGATCAGAGCATTGATTTCCCATTTTAACATATTGCGATCGATTTTTTAGAAATGAATATAAAAGCTTACTAGCTGACATACCAAAATTAAATTGATCAATCAATTTCCTAGCTAATAGTTCATGACACAAGGAGTCAAAGGCTTTTCGGAAATCTAAAAACACTAACACACTTACCATATGCCTATCTAATTGCGATCGAATGGACTCAACAATATCTAACATCAAGGTTGACGTATTAAAGCCTTTTCGGAACCCCGATTGATATGGACTGATAACACTAGATCCATCTAAAAACGACTGCATCTGATCTTTCAATAAAATCTCAAATATCTTTGAGCCGCAAGACAAAATTGTAATAGGACGAAAGTCCTCTTCCGAACTTGGGTTTTTAACCTTAGGTATTGGAACAATTCTACCAACTTTCCAGTCCAAAGGGAAATAAGATCTTGTTATACACGAGTTAATAATATACGTTAAGTGCGATACTATTTCAGGGAGAATTAGTTTTAGGAATTTTAAAGGTATCATATCCGCACCCACAGCATCTGATTTAAGCCTTGATACTGCATTTAACACTTCGATTTCATTTACATTTCTAAAAGAAAAGCCGGAATTATCACGTACATTATCATCAAATGATATAGCAGAACCCAATATTGGTGGCATTCTAGCATATTCATTAAAAGCATTCGGATCAAGTACTGAATTAACTGGATTGTCCCCCAAGGCTCCAACTGATCGCAATCTTTTCCATATTTGTTGTTGATTACAGTTCGAAAAAAAATTTATATAAGATCTTCTTCTTATTTTCCGAATGATAGATTTTGCTTTATTTCTTAACTTGCAGTAAACTCTTACAGTGTCTTCTGATCTATTCTCACGCATGGTTCGGAAAGCCAAATCTCTATTTTCCCTAGCAACTTTAATTTCAGGATGATTCATCCAGTTAAAAGAATTTTTCTTTTTAAATTGTCGTAAGGGGACTTGATTATCAAACAAATTATAGATCATGGCATTAAAAAATGATATTTGTATATCGGGCATGTGACTTTCATATATAGACGAAAAATCAAGAGATCTTATTACTGAAACACATTGATTAAGATTAAAGGATTTATAATCTCTGTAGAAAATATTTTCGCTTTCTGCCCTAGTTTCTAGATCTAAAGAAATACATATTAAAGCATGATTAGAATTCAAAGCAGGCAGCTGAAATTGCCCCTTGTGACTCACATCTTCAATATTAGATACAAAAAAAATAATCAATAAGCGACGTACTACGTCTATCATCACAGTAATGAGTTGGTTGGGAGTTGTGAACCACTGAAAGAGAAGATAGGTTACAAAGGTTATGAACTTCTTCTGCCCTAGAAAATATATCGACATTAAAGTCTCCCATTACAACTACTTTGCTGTACTGCGAGGTTATATCACAAATTTTATTTTCACAAACATTAAAATTTCGATGCGGTAAATAGACAACACCAATTAAAATAGGCTGACCATATCCAAGCAAAACTTCTATAAAGAGGCTTTCAAATTCACGCTCTACCATTTCTTTATAAACTACACGAGATTTGAATTTTTGAGATACGTATAAACATACACCACCCCCCCTTTCTTATTTCACGATCGTTTCTATGAATATTATAACCAGGAATACTAACTGCCCTGTCTGTAACATTTTTCGTATACCATGTTTCAGAGACTCCAATTACATCTATAATACTGTTTTCAAATAAATTATTTACTTCATCAAACTTAGTTGATCTTTGCCTTGGTACAAGACTTTGAGCATTTAAATGTGCTACCTTTAAACCCGATCCGTTTAAAACAGAATTAAACATTCTATTGCTACTAATCACCGGCCCCAAATTGTCAATCATTGCTATATGTTAGGCTTCGTTGTGTTTGTATAGAGAAATTTTTACCCAAAAATATATTAAGACTAAACCTTAAACTAAAATTTAAAAATATAAGCATCATCGATAGCTATATTCTACGCTCTCGAATTGCTATCCACAAAAATTTATATAAAGCAAAAGCATATACATATCATTACAATAATGCGTTGAGTAAGAAAAAAAGAAATAAATACAAAATATACCTAATTAGAAATTATTTTCAGTAAAATACAAAAATATAAAAAAAATTGTAAATATTTACAAAAATTGTTAACTCTTAAAGAGTAAATTAATTCGCATTATACTTTGTAGACTGATAAAATGTCATAATCCAATCAATAATTAATGGCAATCATTCTTAGTTGTGTATATATGAATTTGGGTTTTGTTAACAGAAATTACCATTAATCACCGATTAAATCCCCACACACAACCAGCCCTATCTGTATCAACAATCCAAATTGACACAGTGCTTTTTGTTTTCTCATACTAAAATAAAAGTGACAAAATAAAAATGTAAAATAAACTCCAAGACTTGTTACAAATTTGAAGTGTCCAATCTGTTAATTTATCTTATTAAACATCATACATATATGTCAACCGTGATCTAACATAAGTTATTTTCTATTTTTCTTGCTTTGTTTTAACATTTTTACATTACATTTAAAAATTTTGTTTTTGCATGCTTCTATCATTACAAAAGTCATTTCATGTTTTTTTCATTTTGTTCATTGTTGTTTAATATTCCTTTGTTTTTTTTTTTTTGCTTTGTTATGACATTTTAAAATTTTAACATTTTGTTTTTACATGTTTAAGTTATTACAAGAATTCATATAATTTTTATAAATTTTATTCGTTTTTGTTTAATCTTTTTCTTTTTAACCTTCTCTAATGAATATAAGAATAAATTTAGAATAATAGTGTATATTTTTTATTTTTTTATTATTTTTTTTTTTTTTTTTTCTTGTGTTTAAAAAACCAAATGCAAGTTTAATAAAATAAAAATAAATTTATATATTGTTATTCAATGTTGTTTGTGGCATCATCTTGTGCATTTTGTGATAAGACTGCCTTAAAGAGCTCATGAAGTTTTTCTAAGATGAAACTTTTTTCACCACCATCGTTCAGTGTAACTTTTACTTCAGGGACGTCTCTATTATATAGCTTAAATTTTTTAATTTTTCTTTCTTTCAGCATTTTGCGACACATGTAATTTAACTTAGCGGCAATCGGAGTAAGGTGTTCATTAATATAAACCCTTATTTCACTTGGCTTTTTCAAAAACTGTGGATTATTTTCTTCTGAATTTTGTTCAACATTTGTTTCTGTAGCGTTCGGTTGATTATCATCTAAATCAAGTTCACTGCGATATAGAGAACGCTTTTCAAAATATTTCTGTACAAGCAAGTCTCTCTTGTAAATACTGTTGAACTTAACTAAAATCTGATTTTTCCCTTGGATATAGGTACACACGTTGATATCACTGTGCTGTATATTAACATCAAATACATCTCCCATTTTAAAAACTTTGGCATATAACTCGTCTTTAGTCAACTCCTTAGACAAGCCATTAATAACAATGTCTCCTCTGTTTAATTGCCTTCTCAATGAGTTGTTTTCAATTTCTAGGTTATGTATTTTTGAATGAACCATTTCTTCAGTTGCCTTTGATTTTGACAGCGATTTTTCCAGCTCGGATTTAATAAAGTTTAACTGAGATATTACGTCTTCTGAAACCATCTTGGTTAATGATTTAATGCCGTTCTCTAGATCCACCAGCTTTGACGTAGAATCGGAGTTCGTTTCATTATTTGGTAGTTGTGCAGTCAAAGACGAAGGTGTTAAAGAACATGTCAAAGACGGAGGTGTTAAAGAACATGTTTTGCACATAAATAATAGACCACCATCACTTTTCTTGATTATTTCCAACATCTCGGAGTTTAAATTTGGGTTCTCCAGTACAGCGCATTTTGGATGAAAATGTTGTTTACAAAGTCCACAAGAAATTTTCGCTCTGCTGGAGCAATTAGTTGAACAAACTTTACATTGGGACGACATTTAAGTTTTTTATTTTTCACTTTTAATGTTTGTTTCGAGTTTATGAGTTAGAAAATTGCTTTTTTTTTTTATTTTTATTTTGTTTTCTGTTTTCTGTTTGAAGTTTAATTTTTTTTTTTTTTGTTATTGCAAAATTCTAATATCCGCGGGAAAAAAAATATGTAAGAAGATTTTTTTTTTTTTTATAAACCAACGAAAAACCGGTATTTTTGCAGTTTACTTTTATTTCACATGAAAAAACTATTTTATAAACTGCATATGTTTATTGTTGTATTCTCTTTTAATAAACCAGTATTTTTTCAGTTTACTTTTATTTCACATGAATATATGTTCTTTCTTTATGTAAACTCATCCTTTTTTAAGCTGCTTTTTTCTTATGTTTCGTAAAAATAATTTAATTTTTGCTTTTTTTTTTTCTTGTTTTTTTTTTTAACTTTTATTTTTAATGCAAATTTGATGTTTTTAACATTTCTCCAAGTCACTTTTGAGTATTAATGTAGTTTTTAAACACTTTTGCACATTGCAATATAAGATTTTTGCAAATTAAATAAAATTTTTGTGGACAGCAAATAAAACACGTCTACTCTCGTGTCATGACAACGTCGGAATCAAAGGAATGAAACTTTTTATTCCAACGAAGCATATTTCGGGAAAATCAAAACACAAGTGTTGGTTTAACCAGACGTGAAAAATGCAGTCAGATCCAGAGAGGCAGCGTTCAGTAATTGGCGTTCTATACGAACGGAGTCTACGTGCGAAAGTTCTTCTACTAATCGGGGCAGTAAGACCTTTTGGTCGTTCGTTAAAAGAGTAAAGGATAATGCTAATTCTTCTATTCCAACTCTTATAAAGGACGATCAATCATTCACCGACCCGGTTGATAAGGCCAACCTCTTTTTGCAAGAAATTTTTTCTTGCCGGAAAGCGATCCACCGCTGCCCGTTCTCGAAAGGGTATCCTATACTATGAATTTTATTTTCTTTCGGGCCCGGGCAGTCAAAAGGGTTCTTGATGGCATATCAGCTCTAGTGCTGAAACAGTACTCTTTTACGTTGGCAAAACTTTTCAGCTCTTCGTACCGTGCGGGAGGCCAATGTCCAGCTAATCCCTAAAAAAGGGTGCGGCTAACAACCCTGAAAATTACCGCTCAATCACAATTTGCTCTGCTCTCTTCAAAGTGATGGACACCATGGTTAACTACCATCTTGTAAAATATTTAGAGACCAATTCACTTTTCAATGATCGACAGTACGGCTTCCGTAGCGGTCGATCCACGGGAGACCTGTTGGCGTTTCTATCGGAGCGTTGGAGCCGGTCACTCCACCGCTTTGGTGAGAGTAAAGTGGTTGCTCTAGAAATTTCCAAGGCATTCGATCGAGTGTGGCACGGGGCACTCGTGACGAAGCTAGTTGCTTTTGGTGTCGGTAATGTCTTCTTTCGATTTATAACGAGTTTTCTCAGAGACCGCACTATACGTGTTGTTTTAGATGGAGTCTCATCAAATGAGTTTCAGGGGTACCGCAAGGTTCTGTTCTTTCTCCTACCCTTTTTCTTATTTTATTAATGACCTTCTTGGTCAGACCTTCAATCCTATCTACTCTTTTGCAGATGACAGCAACATTTGTCATTGCCAAGCTCTTTGGAGATAGAAGGCATGCGGCAGGACATGATTGACACACTCAATCAAGACCTTTCTACAATCTCTGAGTGGGGTCGCGCAAATAAGGTCGATTTTAATGCACTCAAGAGCCAATGTTGAATGTTAACCCACAGACGGGCTGTGGAATTAACATTGTCATATGTAGCTATGGATGGTATATGTATTGAGGAATCGGATACTCTTGATGTTCTGGGCATGAGAATACAGTGTGATGTCCGCTGAAATAAGCACGTATTTATTGTCGAAAGAGGCATCCAAGTGTCTTGGTTTTCTGAAATTGTGCAAGACTTACTTCAAAACCATCCGATCTCCTTACTATTTATACCACCTATATCCGGCCGAAAATGGAATACAACTCTCATATATGGGCAGGGGCTTCACTGTCTATTCTGAAGCTTCTGGACCGTGTTCAGGGGAGGATGGTGAAGCTTATCAATGACAGTAGTGTAACGTATGTATTTTATTTGTTTTTAACTTAACTGAAAACTTTGTTGTTATCTGAGTATATATTGTTCTCTTTCCAATTACTCAAGTGGGAGAACACTAGTGAATATGAAATAAATAAAGAGAAATGCCTTCTCTACACTTATCCCTCGATATATGCTATGGTTTTTCTTTTTTGATAAAACCTAAATGATACCTGCGTTCTGATAAACAATATCTCACATCCCTAAGTTTCGGAAAAGCTTGAGCCTTCATAATAAGCACAGATTGTTTCTCATAATGTAAAAAATAGCATTGTAGAATAAATTTTTTTTTTTTTAATTCATTTTTTTTTTTTCATTCTATCGATTATTTATACTACACTTAATATTAATGGGTGAAATCTGTTTGTTTAAACTACCATTTTTTAATCGACCGAAATGAACTTTAAAACTACTAATCGTACTTTTCTTATAACATATTATTTTGAGCGTTGTATAGGAAAATCTACGAAAATGTAGCTTTTGTAAAAAAAAATTAAAATCGGGGATACGACCATACGTTTTCGAGTAACCTTTCCGTGCTAAGTTATTTGATATATAATTATTATTATTGTTTTAAATACATTAAAAAACAAAAACGAACACGTTATTATATTTTTATGAATGCTTAAAGAGTTATAAACAAAAAAACCGCAAAAAATTTCGGTTTTAAAAATAATAAAATTTTTAGCTTTTTCGGCGAGGCGAATACACGTTTTCGAGTAACCTTTTCGTGCTAAGTCCTAATTATTTTTCTAATACATCTGGTTTTTTGGAAAATTGACGACAAAGTTAAGAAAAATTCAATTTATAATTGACTCGCACTTGCGCGGTTTTGTGTATGGGTACCGGTTACACTAATAATACCACCCTGCAATGCTTGATTGTAACTTTTTCGTATCTCTTTTAATTTGCTTTTTCTTTTACTTTTTAACAAGTGTTAAATTTTATAAATTTTTAATTTGAAATTTTCAATTCAAAGTGATTAATTTTAACTATAAGTGTTAACTTTCTTTTTCTATTTAAATTTTTATTGTGTGCAATTATGTTTTTAGTGTGTACAATTTATAGATTAAATAAAATATAAATATATATTTTTTTTTTATATTGTGTGTGTGTGTTTTCTCCTATTGAAACATAATTTTAAGGGTGTTTTTCATCTTCCAGGTGAAGAATTAAGCGTTAACAATTTTATACACAACAAATACAAACAACAGATTCAACTCCAGTATACATTAAAAATTATAGATTGCCAGAACCTCAAATGGAAGAGATAAATAAACAAGTTGACCAATTGCTATCAGATAACATAATAGAGAATTCTGTTAGCCCATATAATTCACCATTGTTAGTCGTACCAAAAAAGTCAACTGAGGACACAAAGAAATGGCGTCTAGTAGTTGATTTTCGAAAATTAAATGAAAGAATAGTAATGACAAATTTCCACTAACAAGATTAGAAGATGTTCTTGATAAACTTGGAAGAGCCAAATACTTTTCTACTCTAGACATGACCAGCTCTTTCCACCAGATAAATTTACACAAGAATTCGCGTCCGCTAACAGCTTTTTCAACTGGAAATGGTCATTACCAATTTAAGAGATTACCTTTTGGTTTAAAAAATATCATCTAACAGCTTTCAGAGAATGCTAACAATCGCACTAAGTGGTTTAGATGCTGAAGCTTTCCTTTATGTAGACGATATTATTATTTTTGAATGTAGTCTGAAGCACCACAATGAAAATTTAATAAAAGTATTCCAACGTTTGAGAAAATTTAATCTAAAACTAAATGCAGGCAAATGCAGTTTTTTGAAACCAGAGGTAGTGTATCTAGGACACCTCATAACCGAAAAAGGTATTAAAACAGACCCAGCAAAGTACAATGTTATTAAAAATTATCCAGTTCCTATGAATGTAGATGAAGTTAGAAGATTTGTGGCTTTTTGCAACTATTATCGAAGATTTATACCTAAATTTGCTGACATTGCAAAAAATTTAAATTTACTATTAAAGAAAAACAAACCTTTTCAGTGGAATAAGGAATGTCAAGATTCATTCTAAACATTAAAAGAGAAACTCATGAGTCCACCAATACTTAAATACCCAGATTTTAACAAACCATTTATTTTAACCACAGATGCTTCAAACTATGCTCTTGGTGCAGTATTATCGCAAGGTGAAATAGGTTCAGACTTACCAATTTCATATGCAAGCAAATCACTATCGAAGCATGACATGAACAAACCAACAATAGAGAAAGAGTTATTAGCTATTCATTGGGGAATTAATTTTTTTAGACCTTAGTTGTATGGTAGGAAATTTATCGTAGTCACCGACCACAGACCATTAATTTCTCTATTTACACATAGAAACCAGTCATCAAAAATGACACGAATAAGAATGGATTTATCCGATTATAATTTTGAAATAAAATACAAAAAAGGAAAAAATTAATACCAATGCTGGTGCATTGTCGAGAATTGTCTTAAAATAGTGACACATTGAAAGCTATGATCCCAGATAGGGATGAAACAGATAAAAAAGTATTGGCAATAACCAGAAATATGCAAAAACAATTAGAAAGTACAAACAGAAAAACAGCTATGAAATTAAAGCAACGCTACATATGGAAAGATATGAGCAAAATGATAAA
>JAEKOY010002540.1:0-11480 GCA_021234595.1 Delia radicum | reverse complement strand
AATAATTTAATTTTTGAATTTTGCTAAACGCAACTTGAAAACTGCATTTACTTTAATCGACTAAAGATTAAAATATGTCAATTAAAAATTCTTTTTTTTTCTAAGAATATCCCTGAAAAAGGATATGTCTTTGTCATGTTTTATATATCGTTTTGACGCGCCTTAAAACCCCTTTCATATGATACTAATATTCTACACTTCTTCTTTAGTTAAAGTACAAAATTCTTTGAAAAAACTTAAAAAAAATACCTTTTGAAAGGGGTCTAGCTTGGGATCTTAATGCTAGAAATATTTTGGTAATCATCATAAAACAAACAAGGTACCTTTGAGGGGTGGACAAAACACCTTTTTTACTCCATACAAGGACTAATCATATCGCACTTGATCAACAAGAAGGTATTAACTCAAAATTTTAAAATTTTCAGTAGAGTCAAAAACTGTTTATGGCCACATTTTAACAGAATTAAAAATCCAAACATATCATAATAAGCAAATTCCATTTGAAAAAATATATATACAATTGTTTTGTTTTAAATTTTACCACTCATTACAAAAAAAATCAATTTTTGAGTTAATACCATTTTTTAAATTTATCGATTTAAATTTATAGAATAAAACAAATTTTAATCAAACAAACAGTATCAACTCAAAATACAACCAAATATAAATAAAACCGTTGTGATTATTTTTAACATAAATAAGGGCTCAAATCAAAATAATACCTTTTTTATGAAAATATACGATTCATTTCTATTTGAAATTTGTGTTAACTCGAAATAATACCTTTTTGTTGAAAATAAAGGTAATCACTACATTATCATGAAAATGGTCTCAAAAGTGGTTTTCGAGATGAAAGAGTAATCGGAATACTTTGAAATTTTACAATAGATAGTTATTGATGTTGTTAGTTGATTTGTTGAAAAAGTGATATTTTAAAAATTTTGAGTTAATACCCCTTGTTGATCAAGTGCGATATATTAATTTCCGAAAAAATCCGAAATTTACTAAATTCCCTGATTTCGGGACTTACACATAGCGAAATAATGTGCCAACCGAATTGAAAAAGTGTATTTTAATGGTAACAACTTATAAATTCAGTTAGTACAACGATATTTACATTAGATTTCTGAATATATTTGGTGTTGCAACTAAAATTCAGTTGAATTAAACCGAACTTTGTTGTGAACTAATGTTAAGCGACTGAAATGCGTAATAACCGAATTTGAGTCGTAGTAACCGAATTTAAGTTTGCAAATACCCTAAATTTTTTCTCTGTGTAGTAAGTTAATTCCAAAAAGCCAGGTATTTTGGGATTCGGGATTATCTAAATCCCGAATATCTCGCGATTTTATTATTTCCAGTTTGGAATTCGATATCTAACGACAAAATTAGTTAAATGTATTAAAAATAAAGTTTGTCTACTCTAATTTGGCATTTTTATTTATGAATTTATCATTGGCTTGTCATTAGAAGGAAGCATTTTAAATATGATTCATTGGACGTTTTTCTAACCTAACAACTTCTTTGGAAGTTATTTAGGCATATAATATTCATTGGAAGTGTGTTTTGCTGCATTATATGAACATATTCGTTCCTAAGACCAGTAGTTATTCGTCCCTAAGCCAAAGTTAAATTAATCGATGAAAATGCTCAATTATAATCATTCATGCCTTTTGCAGAACAATTTTTGCTGGTGTATGAATATATGACTGTCAACTGTCAACTGTCAACTATTAACCAATTTTAATTTTCTCATGCCTAATCATGGTTAATCTGTGTTAATTTGTAGACACACAGTTCGAAAAATTTCCAAAATTATTATGCTAAAATTGGACATCGTAAAAATTATTTGTTACACAGTTTAGTAGCAGAAATTACAACAAAAATGAAGACAAATTTAACCTTACACACAGAGAATAAATTTGTTTATGTTTTAAAAGTGAACTTTTTTTTGAATCAAGTTATATTTAAAAACTCGCCAGATGATGTGTATAATTATTAGCGAAATCGGATCATTATACTTTGTTTACAAATGGAAGCTGAACAAAAAGTGAGTAAAAGGAGCTTTTTTTTTGCCATCTTTAGTGCCCTAATTGATAGGAGCAGACCATTTCAGCCTTCATCAATAATTTAAAAAGAATCTTAATATAATTTAATTTTTCTGAGTTCTGAACATTTAAGCATATTTTTTTCTAAGAAATTTAAGGTTTTTTTTTTTGTAAAAATGCTACTTTTTTTGTTTTCATTTTTTGTTCAAAGTCCATTTGTAAACAAGTAATGATCCGATTTTGCTAATAATTTATACACATCATCTGGGCGACTTTTTAAAAGATAACTTGATTAAAAAAAATTTAAATTTTAAACATAAAAAGTTATAAGTCATAATCTGTGTTAGGATTTATTCGATCTCACTCCTTATTACGAGGGCGGATCAATAAGACCGTAACTATTCGAACTTCCCACGTAGTTATATGAAATGCAAAACTGTTCCCATCAACTACCACCTGTTAATAGACTACTGTAAGTTCTGTCATTTACTTTGCGTTTAACAGCTGTTCAAAACATACAACCACTCGGGATTTTTTTAAAAATGGAAAAAAGTGAATTTCGAGTGCTCATTAAACATTATTTTTTGCAAAAAAAAAACCGTCAATCAAACCAAGGAAAAGCTTGATAAATACTATAGGCACTCTGCACCATCGATTTCAATGGTAAAAAAAGTGGTTTTACTGACTTTCGTTGTGGTCGCACAAGTACAAATGACGCTGAACGTTCATATGGCAGTAAGGTTTCGATTTTAAAATGATCAGTTCGGTTTAAGAAAGCTGTCTGCAAGATGGGTGCCCGGCGTTTGCTCTCAATTGACCATAAACGTAATCGTGTGACAGCTTCAAAGGATTGTTTGGAGTTGTTAACCGCAATTCGTATGAATTTTTGCGGCGTTTTGTAACTGTGGATGAAACATAGTATCTATTACAACACCCCAGAGACCAAGCAGCAGTCTAAACAATGGGTTTCTCCGGGTGAACCGGCTCCGAAGAAGGCCAAGGTAAGTTTGTCGGTCAATAAGGGGATGCAACAGTTTTTTTGGAATGCACGCGGGATAATCCACATCGATTACCTTTTGAAGGGAAAAACAATAAACGGCGAATATTATGCCAATTTATTGGACTGAATTTAACGAGCATTTAAAAAAAAAAAACGACCCCATATGGCCAAGAAAAAAGTTCTTTTTCATCAAGATAATGCACGGGTGCTCACGTGTGCAGTCTCAATGGCGAATTCCATGAATTGGGGCTACGAATTGGTACCTCATCAGCCATATTTTCCGGATTTAGCCCCTAGTGACTATTTCCTATTTCCCAACCTAAAGAAATGGCTCGGTGGAATTAGATTTAGCTCCAACGATGAATTATCGATCAAACAAATGCCTATTTTATGGACTTCGACAAATCCTATTTTTTGGAAGGGATACACAAATTGGAGAAACGGACTAAGTGTATCGAGCTAAAAAGGACATTATGTCGAAAAAAAAATTTTTTTTTGCAAAAAAAACTGTGTTTCATCCAAAAAGGTCACGGACTTATTGATCCGCCCCTCGTAGGTTCGCCTTCAAAAAAAAAAACAATCACTCTATATAAAACAATAAGTTTTCGTTACCAACTTTAAAATAATATAAAGTTTTTTTAATAGTTTTGGTAACTCTAAATTGGCAACCCAATTTCTGTTGTACATACAAATCTATTTTTAGACATTGATATTTAAAACTGGAAAAAAAAAAAAATTCAAGGTAGAAATTTAAAAATACAAATTCAAAATTGGGTTTCGGCTAGAGATAAAGCAATTGCCTGACAAAGCAGAAGGTCACCGGTCCAATACAGTTCGTGGAGAAGAATTATTTATTAATAAAATAATTTTAAAATAATATAAATTTTTTTATAGTTTTGGTAACTCTAATAAAATATTGAGATTCGCAACCGAATTTCTATTGTACATACAAATCTATTTTTAGACAAATATTTAAATTTGAAACTAGATAATATTCAAGGTTGAAATTTAAAAAAACATTTAAATTGGATTTAGGCTAGAGGTAAAGTACTTGCCTGACAAACGGAAGATCGCCAATTCAAGCCCAGTTCGAGGCATGTAATTTTTTTAATAATAAAATAAATTTTGTTGAACGCATGTGAATCTATTTATAGAATTTGTAGTCCATAAACATAAAATATTCAATTGTTACAATAAAAATTTGAAATTTGTAAATAAATGTCGATTGTTACCAAAGTATTTAAATTTAATAATAGTGATAGTACGTGGAACCACAAAAATTCGGTTGCAACTACAAAAATTGTTTTCTGTGTGTAAGCTATATATGTTGAATTATAGATTAGAATTATGCTCAAGTTAAACATAAGACATCACTATGTGGAAAATATCTTCACTTAACAACTTTATCTACACAAATAACATTTGGATAGAAAGAAAATGTTTGAAATATCATTAAATCCAACAAAAACAGAATAAATACAAACGAACAAAGTACCTATGTACTACGCTTTTTTCGGTATTTTTCATTATATATTTTTCTATACAAATACATACAGCAAAAAAAAAAAAAACTAGAAAAAGTTTTTTGTTTTGATGACCAGTTTTTATGATCCTAGATGTGATAGTTCAAAAAACATTTACACCGACACATACACAAGGAAACAGACAAATAAAAAAAACATACCTTAACATAAAAGGCGGGCAGAAATTGCCGTTAGTACTAAAGGAAGACAAGAAAAAAAGTGAAAAGAGGAAAAAAAACAAACTTGAAATGAAAATGCAACAGCTAGAAAAAAAGTTCTACCATGTGGAGCCATATCAAACCAAAACTTAAACGAACCAACTCATAAAAACAGAAAAGGCAGCCAACAAAAACGAATGCACAGACTCAACTAAAGGTTAAAAAAGCTTCAAAAACGTGTAATACGAAAACTTATGAGACAAAAGCGCCAGAAAGGCAGCACAATACAACAACTTTGACGCTGGCAACACAACAATACCAAAACAAACAAAAAGAAAAAACTAATTCAACTGACGAACAACAACAGCACTGTTGCCAACTTTTTTCCTAAAAATATCGCTATATCAACCAAAAAAAGGGCATTTTTCAGCCCAAACTATGAAATAAGTTAAAATTTGGCGAATTTAACGCCCAATTTATCAAACTTTTCGAAATCTGTTTAAGAAATTCCTTAGAAAATAGCCATTTTTTCCAACTTTTTAAATTTTTCTTAAAAGTTTGGCATAAATCGCTAAAATTTTAAAACTTTTCAAGTTTTTTTTTTTTAATTTAGCGATAAATAGCTAATAATAACAAAGACTCAATGCATAAAAAATGCTAAGAAACACGTCATTGCCCCGGATTTTTTTATTTCCCGGGACAGCGCCAATTTTTTTTCGAATTTCACGGGATCCCTAGATTTTTCGCTCAATTAAAATTAAATGGTAACGTGTGAAAAAGAGACGGATGAGATTAGAAAATAAACAAAAATCTAAAAATAGAATATTTGTGCTTGTTAGTGTTTGTCACTTCTGAGTATAATATACAATAACAGAAAAGCTATAGGAAAGAAAAACTGAAATTTAGCTGCATTACATTCGAGTCCATACTTGGGTGTGATCGCTAAGCGGTCATGACTTGGTATTGGTACGTTTGTAATGTTTTAGAAGATGCGCAGGTTTGATTCTTACAGCCGGCAGGTTGTTGAAAAACAATCTGACAATTATAAGCCACAAATAATAATACAATTTAAATGGAAAATCACTGATGACGCCTGTCCATTAAAAAAAATGGCAGGAACTAGTCTAGTTTGATTTAAAGTATAATAGTGTTTATCATTTTTAGAGAAAAACGTTTATTCTTCTTCTTAACCTCAACCTTCTAAATTAAATTTGTCAAATGCATATTAATTAAGAATTAATTGCGACTGTCTATATGACTGTACTATAAAATTTATTAAATTTGACATAATTTCTGCTTGAAAAATTAAGACTTTTATTTTAAAAATAAATTTATTAGCCCCAAACACGTCATATGATAACACAAGAACTGCCCGACGAAAAAAGTTTATATTTTGTTATATATAGCCTGATATGATTATAAATATATGTGGCCATATGTAACGATATATATATTTACATCTCATATTTATTTTTATGAAAGTTTCTAATATAGCTCTATATATCATCATGTACCATTATATCTTAATTTGCATATAAGTTTATTTTATTATTTATTTGTATTTTAATATGGGATCATATATGCTTTAATGTATAATGTATAAATAATAATAAGAATATATGATACAATAAATCAAACAAAATAAATATATATATATTTATTTATATATAAATATATATGATCAAAAAAAAAGCACTTTTATGCATACCCATACAGAAACTTCCCACCGTTGGCACAACGTTGGTAATTAAAAAAAGTTTGTGCTATTAATATAGCTTAAATTAAATTATTTTGAGAAATATGTATAATAAAAAACATTTAAAAAGCAGCTATACATTTTGGTCTTATACATCATATTTAACCCTCTAACTGGCAAACAATGTTTTGCAACGAATTCATACTATGTGCTCCACTCGAAAAACAATTAAAAAGTTCTTCAACAAAATTGTTTATCGTTGCCTAATTTAGGCGATATGAACCAACATATTTTTTTCCTGCTCCTATTTAAGAAGATATCACGATTTTCGTTTTTAGAAAATGCGAAATTAGGCGAAAAAGTATCTAAACTTCAATTTATATTGTTCAAACTTCAACGCTTTGCTATTAATACTTAATGTCTTCCTTCTGCCAAATTTCATAAAATCCGTATATTAGTTTATAAGTTAAGACGATGTCCTTTAGAGGAATCCTGATAAAATCCTGTGAGTCCTTGGACTAAAGTAAGGACTTATAAAGCCTTTCTTATATTTTATTATAAAGAGTTTTTAAGTAAACTTAAATTGGTTTTTTAGATTTTTTGAAAACTATGTTTTATCAAAAATAATTATTTCAAAAATAATTAATTAAAAAAATGCTTCTAATTGGTTGTAATATTGGTAAAACAATATTGTTGTAATACTGGTAAAAACATTATAGGGGTGGTACTAGCAAAACATATGCTTTACAAACAAATAGTGTTTTCCTAGTACAATATTAGCTAATACAGTGGGTTTTAAAAAAATAGCATTGGTATGCCAGTAATATTTTTTTATTTTTGGTACGGTTGACAATTTCTACCTAGGTAATTATGAGAAAAGACAAACAAAGGAAAATTCAATGTATGTAAAGGAAAAAATATTGTAAAAAAAGCAAAAGTTAAAACTTAGAAAAATAGAAAAACTACACTTAAAACATAGTTCAAAGTTAATAGATTAAGTAAATAGGTTATGAGTAAAATAATAATTTAAGTCAGAAAATCGTAAAAACTAATTTATAATCCAACAATCTTAAGAATCTTTGGAAAATCAAAAACAGTACAAAAAAAGAAAAGAAAACAAGTTAATTTACCTTCTCTGAGAATTAAATATAAACATATATGGTAGAAACAAGAAAAAAAAGTCGATTACTTTTACATATATGTACATTGATTTATAAAGGGTCCGCCAATAACTTTTTTTTTTGAAAATGCTATAAAAAAAACTACTGAATATTTTCTCAAATTTCTTTTTATTTGAAAGTACAATCCTTCCGGTTAATAATGGAAAATAATTTTAATTCAAAATGGCTTGCCTCGGCTGGCCATGCAGTAGCCTACACGATCGGTCCAATTTTTAAGCACATTATCGATTGTGTGCAGCTGTATTTCCTCCTCTTCAATTTTTGTGAACAAAAATTCGTTCACATGACATGGCCCGATAACGATCGCCATTGACTGTAACGGCCACTCCTTGCTCATTTTCGAAGAAAATTGCCCAATTATGCCTCTGGACCAAAATCCGCACTAAACAGTGACTCGTTTTGGGTGTATCGGCACACATTCTGCAACATTACCATGATTTTCAAAGTAATGTCGCAATATTTCCCAGCGCTGTTCAAGCGTATACACAACCATATTCGTTCAGCGGAAGGATAAAACTAATTATCTGTCAAATCAGACTGAGCTAAGTGTTACCATTCACGAAATAAGCACTAGTTGAAAAAAAAAACATTAGATGGGCGGACCCTTTATTTAAATTTAAATTTTTATTTGAAATGTGAAGCAAAACGTTAGTGCGGATGTGGGGCTTTTTCAAAATTTGACCCTACGGGCCAAAAGTCGGGACATCAGAATTCGTCTTAGAGGTATGGTTCCTTCAGCAAAGTTTCTATTTTGATCCCTAGAATACGATTTTCCTTGAAACGTTGAGCGATTTTTTTTGCCTCCATACAAATCGACCCGGCCTAATATATACCCATATCGGAACTTTTTTCATCGTGTGTCAATACTTTTTTTTAAAAAACTTAGAGTATAGACACAATGCAATGGTCCCAGGTTTTTTCTATGCAATTTGACATTTCATTTCGTGCCACCAATTTCCATGAGAGATAAAACTTATTTATTTTCTGACCGAAATTTCTTATTCTCTTGTTTTTATACTCGAATTGTTTTACTAACATTTCACAAAATTATACACTATTGTGAATGGTAAAAAAATAAAATATAACACTACTCAACAACCAAAACAATCTTTTTTAATACACCTGGTTGTATGCTGAATCTAATTCTGGCAAAAGATTTTTTCTTATTTGCAGTTTTTGAAATAACGTTGTTTTTATATTTGCATCCCATTTTCAGTACAATTTGCTTTACTTTTCGGAAAATATTCCGCAAAATCAAAAAGAAAATATAGTCTACACAGCATAAATATGAATCTACACAAAATTATGTTTAATTTGTGTACAATCATGTCGGTGTTTGTATCAGGATATCTTACTGGTATTCCAAAGAAGTTGAAAATTGTACTTTTTAGTTTTAATCCTATAAATTTTATGTGTGCTAAAAAAATGCTAAATTTTATAACTGTGCATAAACTAGACATTCCACTTAACAAATTTTTGTATTAAGTTGCAAATTCATTGAAAATGAATTAAAATATTTATAAAGGGTCCGCCATCTAAAGTTTTTTTTCAACTAGTGCTTATTTCGTGAATGGTAACACTTAGCTCATGTCTGATTGACAGATAATTAGTTTTATCCTTCCGCTGAAGGAATATGGTTGTGTATACGCTTGAAACAACGCTGGGAAATATTTGCGACAATTACTTGAAATCATGCCATTTTTCTCGAAAATGAGCAAGGAGTGGCCGTTACAGTCAATGGCGATCGTTATCGGGCCATGTTCAACGAATTTTTGTTCACAAAAATTGAAGAGGAGATATTGGCAACATTTGGTTCAACAGAACGGCGCTAAGTGCCACACAGCCGAAGATACACTCGATGTTTTGCGCCCTGTTTTTGAAGATCGGCATTATCAGCCGCAGAGATGATGGCGTTTTTGGCCACCTCGGAGCTGCGATTTGACACCGTTGGACGATTATTTTGGGGGTGTCGTCCAAAGATAAGTGTTACGCCAACAATCCAGAGACAATTGACGCTTTAAAGGACAATATTCGTGAGAAGCATTGGTGAAATACAGCTGCACACAATCGATAATGTGCTTAAAAATTGGACCCATCGTGTAGCTACTGCATGGCCAGCCGAGGCAGCCATTTGAATGAATTATTTTCCTTTATTAACCGGAAGGATTGTACTTTTCAAATAAAAAAAAGAAATTTGAGAAAATATTCAGTAGTTTTTTTTTTATAGCATTTTCAAAAAAAAAAAAGATTATTTGGGCGGACCCTTAAAAGAACTTAAAATTTTAACTAATTTTTCACATGCTGCAAATATTTAGAAACAAACAGCAACATGATTGTTATTAAATAAAAGATCAGTTTGTGTAGATTTATTTCATGATTTTGCGGTCAATGTCAAAAAATAAGCAAAATGTAAGAAAAATTGGGTGAATGATGTGATATAAAAAACGAGATATTTCAAAAAACTGCAAATGCGAAAAAAACATTTTTGACAGATTTTGATGCAGTGTACAAGTCTATTATAAAATATGTGCTTCCACAGACAATTCTGCAAGAAGTTGAAAATTGTTAAGTAGTGTTATTGAGAGTGGCTTTTTCAGTTTTCCGTTTCCGTTGCTGTTTGTTCATTAATTTGTTCCGTGGCAAGTGTCTTTTACGTTTTGAAATTGTATTGTGCTTATTCTATAAATTTGGAATCTTTAAGAAATTTTTGAAATTATTTTATGCTACGACAATATCTAATAATCCATGTTTCCGTACAGTCTTAAAGACGCCGTTAGATTTCAACTAGACGATTTTTAAAAATTCAGGACCTTTTTTTTAATTTTTCGTACAAATTTCAAACGATTTAAAGTTAAGAATTTATAATTTGTAGTTAATACATACAAAAAACATGAATGGATTTTTAATTACTATTTCTTGAATTCAAATTGTTAAATTTTAGTTTAATTGAAGTAAAAAAAAATGCAAAAGATATTTTAATTTATAATTTTTAAATTTTTTTTAAACCCGGGAAATCAACGGGATTGCTGCATTGAAAAAGCACCGTGCCGGAAATTCCTGGGATCACTGAATTTGAAAAAATTCGCTAGATTTCCTGCTAATAGCTAAACCATCTTTATCCGTTCGCAAATAAAAATCGCTAGGTTTGACGAGAAAATATCTAATTTAGCAACAGTGAACAACAGGCAGGAGGAAGGCAACGAACAGCTTACAGCACCAACCAACCGACCAACAAACTAAAATTGTACAACAATCTCTACTAAATAGTAGATATAAACAGGATTGTAGTAAATGTAGGGCCACCGACTTATAAGTCCGACAGTCAGTGTAGCCAGCCTGATAGTCATTCCGCCACCTAGCCAAGTAATATGAAAAACTACCATATGAAAACCTCAATTGTGAAAAAAAAGTTTGCAACTGAATCACTCGTAGTGTGTAGTAGTATTGGTTAGAGAATTTATCGATCTAGAATTGTAACAAAAGCGCGCAAATCCATTCATAAAAACTAGGGTACAACCGATTAGCAAGATTCGGCCAGTAGTATAAAATCGGTAGGGAATTAGTAAATTGATGATTTTGTAATACATTTCTTAGAAAAAAATCTCTTAAGTTGGTTCCAGTATATATGAATGTGAGCGTGTCCTTACTTGGAATTTAATAAAAATCGGTACATTTATTTTAAGTCCCATATTTATTTTATGTATATACCTATTTTCGTGACATTTTAGATTTTATGTAATTTTTTTAGTTTAAGGACTTTTTGGATCTTGCCGTATCCTGTTTGCAAAATTATCTAAAGTTATCTATCTATCCTTGTTTGCAACGTTATCTAAGACACATTCCAATAATATCTGTAGCTTTTATTGCATTTTAA
>JAEKOY010002539.1:0-11492 GCA_021234595.1 Delia radicum | reverse complement strand
AAAACGTTCCAACAGTCTAAAATTCGTAATAACCAAACACTAGGTTTTTGATTTTTGTTGAATAAAATTTTCAAAGTCACTTTGAGGTACACCCAAAATATTTATTAATATTTTTGACACAAAGTTAGGGTAAGTTAGCGATTTTCTGGGAACGTAATATTTTTTATCTGAGTAGTTATGATTAAACCCAACACAGAAAATATTTTATATTTTTTTTAATTTTGAAGAAAAAAAATTTGTAATTTTTTTTTTAAATTATGCCCATTTTCCAAGGGTCCCGATTTTCAAGGGCGATGCGGGACATTATGCTAGAACTCTAATTTTTTGCATGGTGAACTTTTGTACCCAAACAAATATTTTAAGAAGGGGCAGCCCCAAAAATCGCAAGTTGAAAAATAAGGACCATAATACATATACTTTTGCCTTATCCAACATGAATTCTTTTACAAACACCAGTTTTATTATCACTTAAATTACATTTTTTTGAATAGCAAAAATACTAAAAGGTTATTGGACATATTTCGTATACCAGTTAATTAGTGTCCAAAAGCTCTTTCATTTGGAACCAAATTTACCTAAAATTTCACCAAAACAATTCCGAATAAGCAGAAAAATCGAAAAAAACCCCTAAACAAGAGCTTTGGCCGATAAAATTATTAGATGCAATATCAAAATGTAGTTCGTAAAAATGGCAACACAAAAAACGATAAAATGTATTTTTTTTACAAAACTGTAGGTCGGATAATACACTGAGAAAATTCCTTGCATGAAATTAATGAATTCTTACATAGAAGGTGCTGGAATTCCCGTTTATCGAAGTTTCATAAATTTTATAAAAAAAAATATCTTTTTTAATTAATAATTTCGTTTTCATGCACTTAATGAAAAAGTTTCATTAAAAAACTAGTTTCGTTAAAAGTAATAAGATTTTCTTTAATTTAAAGAAATTATGTGTACGCTTTATGAATTAAATTTTGTGTAGAAATTAGCTCATCAGTCAGGCTTTTTTTTAAGGTTGATGTGATATCAGAAACCGTGGTGATTTTTCTGCAACACATTTCAATGTAAAATTAAACTTCTCGATACTTTTGTTACAAAATACAGCTTTTTACTCAACTATTCATCCAATAAGTTTGGCAAAATAATGCTTTTATTTTGTATTAGGCATATTTAAAGTAGAGACTTCAAGCATGCCTATTAATTAGAATACAGAATAAAAATTAATTAGAATACCGAATTATTCTTGACGTAAAAAAAATATATTTTTTAAGTAAAAAATGTTTGATAAAAAAACTGTTTCCCAAATGGAAAAGCTTGATCCGCACATGTGTTTGGCTTTTGAAAGGAAAAAAACAACAAAAACTTAAACTCTTTTCATTTCAAAAAGCACACAAATACACCCGCAACCACAAATAGACACACATAGATATACATCAAAGTTCAAGCAAATAGTTGAACATCATACAAAGACAGAATATAAAAAAAGAATAGTGCTACAAGACAGACATGGGTGACTTCAATTACATTTCACAATCATTCACTAGTAATATTTTTCAATATCATACATAATTTTAGACCTACGCGCACACCTGTAGGCTTAAACGCTTCCTTAGAAAATTTGTAAAATGTTAAATACCAAATATGGGGATTAGTATTAACATCTGAGTATTTAATTACAGGGCAATTACACAATTACACCCAATTAAATGTAATTAGAGGTAGAAAAGTAATTGGCCTGTAATTAAATACACAAATATTAGTATTATATCCGATGTCTGGTATTCACAAAATTGAAAATTTCCCAACGAATCGTTGAAGCCAACAATTGTGAGCGTAGGTCTAAAGTTATTATTTATATGACAAATTTCAGAAGTGAATGATTGTGAAATGTAATTGACGCCGCCCATGTCTGCTACAAGAAGAATAAGAAGAAGCGGCTTTGTAAATACAGCAGTTGTTTAACGTCTAAATTAACATGACCAACATGTTTTTGTACTGAAAAGTATAAAATTATGAAATTTGCTAGACAATTTTACTTTTTTTTTTGGTGATTTTTCTATTGTCAACCATCTACACTCAAATAAAAAAGTTAGTAGAACAATTAGTAAAACGTTTTATATCTCAATTTATATATGCAAAATTAGAGATTTTTCTGTTATTTATACAGATTTTTTTACTTGATTGTAGTCAACGGTTTTTTAACACAATATTCCGTTTTATTAAAAATATATTAAAAAAGTATGCAAGTTTAACAAAAAAAGCTTATAAGCTAAAGAAACGCGACAAAAAATATAAAAAGTGAATTTCACAAAAAAAAAACAATGTTACGCAAAACGATTGAAAATATAAAACCCAAAGTTGGTCACGCTAGTTATGTTGAAAAACAATTAGATGGTATCAAAATTTAAATTTTAACTATACCAAGTACATTAGCAAACAAGATACTGTTAGTGTTGTTTTAACCGAACATTCCTCGTAAATCCTGTTTTTAGGAAAAATCCATTGCATTTGTTAATGCAAAATGTAAAGGAAAGGAAGGTAGCAGCAGTATAGATCAAATCATCATCCAGGTATTCAAATAAGAGTTTTTATTTTGCAGAATTTTTTTTAAAGTTCAAATCAAATACAAACATTTGCCCAAAATTGGATAAAAAAACATTAAATAAAAAATCTTTCAATCTGTTTTTCAATTTCAAACTGAAAAAAAAATATCAAGAAAACTTAACATATCAAATAAAGAGCAAAAGAAAATTATATACATTAAGAAGAAAATGTAGTTTTACTTTGGTTTAAGTATAAAAAAGTTTTTCTACTTACTAATACGATTGTGAGTTTGCTATTGCGAAAAGTAGTATACGTAATATGTATGTTCTTTTTTATATTGTTCATACGTTCAAGTGTACCCTATGGTGATGGCATCTTTTGAACGGAAATAACCTTGAGCGGAAATACTTGTTGTTTACCATTCTATTACAGATCCTTTTTACTTTTAGTTTTTAAATATTATAAAAAAAGAAGAATCTTGTGATGTCAATATTGCAACTCTTCCTCATATTAGTTCATCTTGAGTTTTGAGATTTTGTTTGGCACTAATTTAAATTAAAAAATTTAAAAATTAAAAAACACAAGTTTTTTTTCTAATTTTTTTAAAGTTTAAATTTACGTCATTCAACAGCAAATGAAAAAAGCAAACTTTTGGAAAAAATTTTTTAATTTTTATCAAAAGTGGCATAATGCATATTATTATTATTTTTCATTTAAGCAGGCCCTAATTAAATCTATTGAATCGTGTTTTACCATACAGAATTTCGAAACGGTCCGATTAAGGGTGGTGTTTTTCATTCTATGATCAATATTAGGAATATACTGGAATATCCTTAAAATGTTCTCAATTTTGAATTCACTTTATCCAGCGAATATCAAAATATTAAAATCAATTGTACACTTCACTCTCTGGAGCTATTTAGACAATTTAATTTTCAAATAAGATGTTTTCATATTACATTGAAAACATCTTATTTGAAGATGTTTTCAAATTACATTGATTTTGCACGGAGTCCAATTGATAAAAAAGATATATTTGCTAAATCTCAGGAATATTGTATAATGTAAAAGGGTTGCACAATTTGGCCACTTTTTCTCAAATTAGTGAATTTTCAAATATTAAAGTGCGTTGTATTAATAAGCTTCTTATTCCCACAAAAATACGTTGTGTGCAAAATAGGTGGCGAGTTTAGTGGCAGTTCGTATAAATTTCCCATTGCAAAATGATTGTGATGGAATTGTCAGATTTTAAGCAAATAAATTAGAGCAATTAAATTTAACCCATTAACGCCCCGCCGTACTATAAATAAAGGGTCCGCCATCTAACGTTTTTTTTCAACTAGTGCTTATTTCGTGAATGGTAACACTTAGCTCATGTCTGATTTGGCAGATAATTAGTTTTATCCTTGCGCTGAACGAATATGGTCCGTATGTTCGTTATATTGTAAAAAAAGTGAAAGAAACTGGTATCCTCATCGATAAACCAAAGCGTGAAAAGCCAAAAACAGTGCGTACACCCGAGAATATTGCTGCTGTGGCAGAAAGTGTGCGTGAAGCGCAATCAATTCACCGTCGGTCTCAACAATTGAACATTTCGGAGACATCATTGAGACGAATTTTGCATAAAGACCTTGGTATGACACCATACAAAGTCCAATTGGTTCAGCAGTTCAAAAAAAAAAAGTTATTTGGCTGACCCTTTAGTACACTACTTCAATTTGAAATAAAAATTATCTAATGCAGTTTTTCACTCTGGCAACGCTTTTTACGTGTCAATAAGAGTGCAATAACCATGTATCTATAATAAATCATAGTTATAAACTAAGAATGAGGGTAATCCCCGTTTTGTGCTAGCGATTTATTTCATGTTGGCGAGTGAGTGCTTATTCAGTTTATTGTACATAATTTGACTTTGAAAAGCGTTAACAAGCATTATATTTGCTCGATTATATCACATTCTAATAAAAACTACATAAAACAGTTTAGTTCGTATAGAGTTGTTCTTGCTGTAATATATAAAAAGCTGCTGTACTAAGTTTAGTACATTGGGCGCTTGAGGTAAATTAAATTAGCAAAGTAAAGACATTTTTTTTTTGTACTGTGCTTTCCAGTTGAAGTTTTTACTTGTTTTTTGTTTATTTTTCTTTCAAATAGTGACCTTTTATAAATATTATTAACTAAAAATATAACTGCGAAGGTATAAAATGGCGAACCGCTATACTTTTACACGCAACAAAAACTATTTTGGGTTAGAAGAAGCTATACAGGTGATTATTAGCCAAGATAGTGAAGATGATGCTACTTACGATGTTTTTATGCTGCCACTCAATCCTGGTGTTATCACCGATGAAGAGGAAGGTGGAGACGACTACCTGTATGGAAACAAATTACCTCGAGATGTTCCAGGTAGTATAGAAGTTAGTACTCACAGACATACCACTACCTTTGAGGATCAATGAAGTAGCGATGACGACGAACCCCTCAAAACATTCGCGTCATCTACTTCACGGAATGCGTCAAAGAGAAAAAGAATTGATAGTAATGCTGCGTCACCAACTTGGAGAAAATTTTCCCCGTTTTATTCAGTTTTGCCATCTACTCCAGATCAAAAATATATTGAAGAACGACGTGCTAATGTTTCGGAAAGCTTACATGATATGACCCCAGTGAAAGTCTTTGAACATCTTTTTGACGATGAAGTGCTAGAGCTTATCGCAATGCAAAGTACAATATATGCAGGACAAAACAATAGGCACGATAGCGTTTTTACCAAAGATGAACTCCGTAAATTCTTGGGAATACTTATACTTACCGGATATCACAAATTACCTAGTGAAAGATCATATTGGAGCTTAGATGGCGACCTAGGTGTGCCATTAGTTTCAGAGTGCATGTCAAAAAAAGATTCTTGGAAATTAAAAGAAACCTACATTTTGCAGATACTGATAAGATGTTTAAAATGCGCCCACTTTGTGATGTTTTACAAAGAAAATTTTGTCAATTCGGAATGTTACATGAAAATTTATCGATAGACAAATCAATGGTTAAGTACTTTGGCCAGCATTCAGCCAAACAATTTATAATGGGTAAACCTGTGCGGTACGGATATCGTAATTGTGCGTTGACCAGCTTCGATGGTTATTGTTATATATTTGACATATATTGTGCAAAAACTTCCGAGGATACCACTGATCCTCTTGGCTCTCGCATTGTGAAGAATTTGTTAACAAAAGCACCAGCAAAACCAGAGAAACATGCAGTTTACTTTGATAATTTTTTTACGAATTACGACCTGCTTGTAGACCTGAAGAACCTTGGATATAGAGCTACTGGAACCTTGCGTGAAAATATAACTAAACGTCCATTTGATTCCATTTGATGTCCATTGATTTCATCGAAGGCTATGCGTAAAAAGCCCAGGGCTGAATACGACCACCGATTTGATAAGATAAACGAAATTCTTATGGTTAGATGGAAAGACAATAATGTGTGCACGATTGGAACAAATTTCGATATTTTAGAGCCTATAGGGAAAGTTAAAGATGGTGTTCTATGAAGAAACAAAAAGTTGATGTAGACATACCTCACGTTTTCCAAAGTTATAATAAAGACATGGGAGGGGTAGATCAAATGGACCAGTCTATAGGTATGTACCGAATTGCGGTGAAAGGAAAACAGTGGTGGTGGGTATTGTTTACTTACGGTGTGGACATGACTATTTCAAATGCATGGAGATTATACTGCATTGCAAACCCTGATGATCGTGTTGATCAGTTATGGTTTCGCAGGCATATAGCACGCACGTATCTGAGCAACAAGAAGGACAATAAAGCAAGGCAAACGTCCTCTGGAATTGACGGAGAAGACAGAAAAAATAATGGTCACAACCCCCAAAAAATACCAAACCAACTTAGATGTGTTATGTGCTCAAATCGAGTTAAAACGTCATGTGATAAGTGCCTGAAAACTCTATGTTTGGAAAGAGGATGTTTTGCAATATACCACTCTTAAGCGCCTATTGTACTAAACTTATTACACCTCTAAAAACACAACTTTGAATATTTTTTTTTTTTTTTCTTTTATATTATTTTAAGAAAACTGTTTTAATACTGATATTAAAAATTGAATTATTAAAATTGTTCGTGGTTTTCATTTGCGCGTTAATGGGTAAATATCACCGTGAAATTAATCGATGTTTTCAGATTTTTTTTTTTTTTTTGGATAGCTTCAAATTGTGGAATAGTTACTTCACTTTAAAGGTCATAACTTTTTATGTGTAAAAAATATCGACAAATTTATTTTTGCATTAGGACGGCCAGGTTTTGGGGTATTAAAAGTAAATAAAAAAACATTTTTTAAATATAAAAATTTTTTAAAAAAAAACTTAAAAATCAATTTTTGGAAAAACTAAATTTTTTTAAATTTTTATACAAATAGCTACACCAAATAGCACACCCTGAAAATTTCCGAGTGGAAAGCTCCTTACTTAGTGATATATCAGAATTGATGTTTCTATTGATTACTCTTCACCTGTTGCATACATTAAAAAAAGAACACAAATTTTCTGGTGTACATACTTCTACATTTTTTCTGATATCTTACTAAGTTAGAAGCTTTCCACGCTGAAATTTACAGGTATACAAATTTTAAAATTAAAAAAATGGAAGTTTTTCCAAAAATTGATTTTTTTGTTTATTTTTTATACCCCAAAACCTAACCGTTCTTATGTAAAAATAAATTTGTCGATATTTTTTACACATCAAAAGTTATGACCTTTTAAGTGAAATAACTACCCCACAATTTGAAGCTATAGGTTTGTCAGAGTTTTCCAAAAAAAAAAAATAATTTTTTTTTTTAATAATTGTGTTCACTTCCGCACACAGTCACAAAAATTTTATCACAATCGGAAAACATCGATTAATTTCACGGTGATATTAAATGGAATTGCTCATTAACAAAAGTATAATTTTTCTAAAATTTTTTGTAGTTTTTTTAGTCTTTTCATATTCAGCAAAAATTTAAATAAATTTTAGCAAGGGTTCTTAATCCCTAATCCACTAAGTGTTTTCAAAATTAATTAAGATTTTGCTGATATTAGAAGTTTTTTTGCAAGCACACTCCTGACTAAAATATTGCTGACTCAGCTAAATTTTTTTACTGACTTTACTAACTTTTTTTTTTTGTGTAGATATTTCCATATAATTTTTGACATTCATAACTATGGTTAAGCTCTAAACTTTTAAATTTATGAAAATTTGTGAAAAGCTGTTCTACACGAGTAATTATTTTTTATTTTTATTAAATTTGAAATAACTACACTCAGTGAACTTCAGCTTTAAAAGTATGTAGTTGTTTTGGTTGTAATACAATGTTAATTGAATTTACTGAATGTTATTCGTCTTTTCTTCAAGTGAAATTTCATTTGTTTTCAACTGCATTTGCAGTGGTCTTTACCAACATAGTATTCTAATGTTATGAATCTCTTGGCGTTACTGTATAATCAAATAACAACTCGACTGAAAATAAAAAAATTTATTAAAAGAAACTGATTTTGTGTTAACTGATGGTGATAAAATTGGTTAGCTGCCATTAAATGAAATAATTTTCTTTTTTAACACATAAAAGTAAAAAGCGGATTTAAACGATATCAATAGAAAACAATTTGTTTAACTCTTTTGGAACCTGTTCTACAGACTATTGTTCCAACTTTTTTTTATGATTGCAACATTGATATTTTAACGCCTAAAAGAACCATATTTTACAGAATAATTTTTAAGTTTGCTATTAAGAACTCATCACGTGAATTACTCTTTCCGGCCCTTATTTTCAATACGTTTTACTTATCCTCCCATCAGCACTTAAACATTTTATTTAAATGTGTTCTTTATGCTTCATTGACATTTTTCCATTTACTTTTCTTTTAACATCAGCCTAATGCACTTTTTCTATGTTTTACAGATTATTTTTTCATGTTGTTTTGCTACTTCCTTTTAAACATTTTTATTTTATTTATCCAAGTGACAATGACACTCACTAAAAACCTCCATTAAGTTTCGTTTTTCGTTCTTTTTTTTCAATATTTTGTGTACTAGTTTTAGTGAGGGGCTTAGAATTCGCATTTGTTGTATTTGCATCCATATCCATTTGTAGTTTTTGTATACATAAAGAGCCCTTTTAACTTAAATGCATAACGCGTGACCCACATGTTTTTCAAATGCATTTAAATCTTTTTCACCCATAATATTACAGTATTTGTTAGACTTGAATGTATGTTTGTGTGTATGTATATGTAAATTAAAAGTTTGATGAACCAATTGGAAGTTGCCGGTACTCCATATAGCATATTTATTTCAAGTCGAAAATCTTCTCCGATGTGGAATATGTCCACGCACTGTGGGCCAGTATCGCCTTATTTTATAAATAATATTTGATAAATCGAAATAGCAACTGAATTGATAAGCTTTTTTCAAATTCGGGCTTTCCCAATCAATATAGACAAAAATAAATTTTTTTAAAAATCATTTCAATTTTGAGTATCTATATTAATTACAAGAAAGATGTAGTAATCAAATTTTTGAAAATTGGGTTAAACAATATCATATTTAATACATTCTTCCGTATGATGGTAATATATACCAAAATAATTTTGTCCACTATGTTTTAAAATTATGTGTCAAAAAATACACAAATATAAAAATAAAATGAAAAAAAAAATATTAAAACATGTAATTTGTGTTTAAATTCATAATATCGCAAAAATGTTTGGAATATAAAATATTCGCGTTTTCTAATCAAATTTACAGGACGAAATGTAAATTAAAGGTAAGTTTTTTTCAATTTATAATGAGCTTTCAACCTCCGTATATTGACAAAAATAAAGCAAATCAAACATATTAGGTTGATACTAGTATATCGATCAGGCTAAACATCTCATCAGAACCCGAAGTTTTAGAAAAGCTAGAGCCCTATAATAGGCAGAACTTTAACAAAAAACCAATTAATCATCAATTTTGCAAATTCTTGTCTTCCTAGTAATCAAGCACGTGGTAAGGGTCTTTTCCTAACAAGCCTCATGACGTTACTAATCTTTGAAGACCAAAAATGTAAAAAAAATTTAGTTTTTACTCTGGCTCTAGTAATATATTTTACAGTTTTATTATTAGTTTTTTGCTTTTTTATGCATCTTATGATATTTTCAATTTATATTGAGCTTTCAATGATACAATTTTTACCAATTTAATTTCAGCATACACACTTTTTTTTCCTCATATTTTAATCAAAACGAAGAATTTCTAGTTTTCTCAAATCGCGAACAGCATATCAAGGGGAAATCTATTTCAGATCTGTTTGATGCAGCTGCCATTCCATGGCTTTTTACACAAGAAAATATTTCGTTACCTTTGCAAGTACTTCGTGTTCGAGAGACATGTTCAATTGATGAACCAAAAAGTCAGTAATCTATAGGCTCTATAGTGGTCACCAATGACTGTAACGTTCTGAATAGCATCGTTTTTTAAAAAAGTACGGACCAATGATTCCACCAGCCCATAAAGCACACCAAATAGTCAGGTTTTTTTTTTGATGTAACGGTTGTCTCAACATACACTTGAGGATTATCATTACTCGAAATAGGGAAGTTTTGTTTATTGACGTACCCATTTAACTAAAAGTCAGCTTCATCGTTAAACAAATTCAATCTGGAACAGAACCACGATTTTGATAATAAATTTGCACAATTTTACAAGCGTTGTTCAGGCGTCAGTCTATTCTTGGTGAAATGGCAAAAAAAACTAAACATAAATCACTTGACAGCTGACAAAATGGCAGCCAGTCAAAAAAGTATTGCCAACTTAAAGTTATATACCAGCATAATAAACACCCTTTACTAGTACACATTAGTGTGTCCCAAAAATTGTTTTTGTTCGTAGTTCAAGCTTAATTTATTTGCTTATTAGGTAAAGATTTTTTTCAGATTTTTTTGGAAGATTTTCAGCGGTTGCGCAAATTGATGTTGCCCCCCTTGTCGTGGTTTCTGGACTTTTCTAAATTATTCTTATAACTTTGCAAATAAGCTAAATTTCTTAGCTTCTGAATCAACATTTTAAAGAAAAATGTCCTAACTTTTTTTTATGTACATAAACCATAACTTTGGTCAATGCTTTTGTATATTTACAAGGTGGCGCAAAAGTAATCTTCCTATCAGAAAATGCTATAAATTTTGCGATTGGCCCCTAATGTCAGTTCTGTTTTGACATTTGTGTAGTAAACACCATGCAAATACACGTTAATAAACAATGTTACGCTACACTGCTCCAGAACGCGGAATATTGGTGACTATTTATTTGACCTATTTATTTGACATTTTTCATCAAAAATAATCATGAGTGATGAGGCCCATTTCCATCTTAGCGGGTACGTAAATAAGCAAAATTTACGCTTCTGGTGCACTGAAAATCCGCGTGTAACCCACGAAGAGCCATTACACCGCTCAAAGTCACTGTATGGTGTGCTGTTTTCGCTGGAGGAGTCATCGGACCTTTTTTCTTCGAAGACGTCGTGGGCCAAACGGTTACTGTGAAGGGTGAGCGCTACAGAGCAATGATCAACGAGTTCTTTTTGCCGCAACTTGATGAATTGGGATTGGAAAACATGTGGTTCCAACAGGACGGTGCAACGGCACACACTGCACGTGCCACAACCGATATGCTGAAGGATGCATTTCCCGGGCGCCTAATCTCCCGTTTTGGCGATTTGCACTGGCCAGCAAGATCGCCTGATTTGACCGCTCCAGACTTCTTTTGTGGGGCTTTTTGAAGTCGCGGATTTATGTCAACAAGCCTCAGACTCTTGCAGCTCTTAAAGACAATATCCGTCAAGAATGTGAGGACCTATCGCCGGAAGTATTGGCCAAAGTGATGGAAAATGCCATGAAAAGGGCTCAAATGACA
>JAEKOY010002538.1:0-11497 GCA_021234595.1 Delia radicum | reverse complement strand
AAATATTTAAAGTAAAATTAAAAAGATAGAAATTACTAAAAAGGACAGTTAAAATGACTAAAAATGTAGTTAAAAAGGCGATGACCTGATTTGTCATAAAAAATGACTAACCATGTAGTCAATTTTAACTATTGATAAAATAACTAACAATGGCCAGTAATAACGATTATCGAAGCGGTGAAACCCACTTAACCTTAATCAGTGAATAAACCATAAAAAACTAGCACCAAAATAATGAACATAAAACGATTACATAAGTTGTAAAAACTACTGTTTGTTAACAGTTTTATCGATTTTGGGCTACTGACTACAAACACACTGATAATACCCCATAAGTTATGAATTAGCTTAAGATTTGAAAACTTTATTGTAAATCTCAAGAAAAGATCAATAATAAAACATGGAGTTGAGCAACAAAAAAAAATTGTTTCTTTCAAACTTTTTATATTTTAGGGAGAAGAGTAGGTTTTAACTGAGTTTTATTTGAATTGATTCAGTGTCGATTTGAAGCAAATGGTTTCTTCAAAAATAAAAAAAAAATAACTTTTTTACAGCTCTGCATGTTTACCACAATACTAAGGAGTGAGATCGAAAAAAAAACCCCACAACTCTTGAGATAGAAAGTTGTGCGCAAGATGGGTGCCGTGTTTGCTCAAACTAGAACAAAAACAGCGTCGTGAAAGATGTTTGAATAAAGCCGAGTTTTTGCATCGATTCCACTCCACGCCTGGGAAAAATAAACAGTGAAAGCAGTGGAATGGGAGAATCGTGTTCAAAGTAGCAAAGTCATTTCTATCTGCTGACAAGGTCATGGCGTCTGTTTTTTTGAGATGCGAGTGGGATAATTTTTAATTATTATCCTCAAAAAGAAAAAAAACATTCAACGGCGAGTATTATGCTAACTTATTGCAAATGTACACTGAAGAAAAAGTGAGTAATAAAGTTTTTTTGCATATTTAGTGCCCTAATTGATAGGAGCAAACCATTTCCAAAAAAAAGTGACCGTATTGGCTTATTTTTTTTTTGTAGGAAATTTAAGTTTTTTTTTTTTTTATAAAAATGCTTATCTTGTTACCTCCATTTTTGTTCAAAGACCATTTGTAAATAAATATTTTATTCACATTAATCTGATGACTTTTTAAAAGATAAACTTTATCTAAAACTATTCACAACATAAAAAAGTTATAAGTGAAAATCTGTGTCGGGAATTATTCGATCTCACTCCTTATATCAAACTCATGACATAGTGTTGTGTTTAGTGTGGCGTTAAGTTCAGCCCCTCATTAAACACCGTCAATCATACGTTCATTTACTTCCTTACTCTGGTCAACCATTCATTCATTCAGCCTAGTCAAGCTAGTCAGTCATCATTGAACAGTTTGACTAAATGTCATACGAATGCTACAGTGCATGAGTGTATAATGTTAGTCAATCAAAGTTTTTTTTTTTTTTTTTCTTTTTGTAAGCTTCCTTATATTACCGTTTCTTCTAGGCTTTGTTAACATTCCACCTCACTGCCGATTATCAAACTTGGTAATATTCTTTTAATAACAACTTTAGTTTACATTTACCCCCACTCACTCGTTCCTCTATTTTTATGGTTTTTCACTGTTTTCTGTGTTTTTCCAACTCACAATTTTTATTACATTGGTGGCTTTGTTTTAAGTGATTTTTTGTTTCAATCTTGATAATAGACAGCTGTGAAAACAAAACATTAGATAAAAAAACTAATTTATAATTTAACGCACAATATTTTGATGGTTTTAGTTACCTAAATTTAGTTTTTAAAAGCATTTTGTAATAAGCTTTAATTATTAGTGCGAATTATTTTTTTGAGTGTAATGGAATTTGAAATTTGTTTTTTACCTGTATCAGTGGAAGAAATTATAATGAAATATTTTTTTACATATGTAACAATTCGTTGACGAATTTCGGAACAATATATTTAAATTTTTGTAAGAAAAATTTTGTTATTCAAATGAAATTTATTGATATGAAATAATCTATTATAAACCATATAAAAGTGAAGTTAAACAAAAAATATTGCATTAATTCCATGAAAAACTATTAAAAACTCTGCATTTTTTGACTGATTTTGAGTATATTGTAATCAGGAAGAATCTAGGCCGCTCTCAAGGTCTTTGAAAACTTAGCAGCAAAAAACCACATTTAAAATCTGCATTCAAAACTTCATTTGCAATACAAATACATTTTAGAAAAAAAATCGGTTATTTTTAGATTACAGATCGTAAATGTCGACATCTGCAGCTTCCGAATAAATTTTTAAATGTTTGCTCTTTCTATTCTATTGCTCTTCAAAGTTCACAACTTTTGCAGTTTTTGAAAAATAAAAAAAAAAGAAAAAAAAAAATTTCAAAGATCTTAGAGTGGGATTGTCTTAACGTCTTAATATTATTTTCCTTGGTTAGATTTCTCATGGAAATGAGTGATTAATTTCAATGAATTTGATTAAATTTTTTTAGGCAGCATATTTAAAAATGTTTGAATTACTCTTTAACCACAATTTACGAATTATTTTTTTGAAAATACAGTCCTTAATTACATTAATATAAATACAAATAACAGCTTCCCCCAATTTTCATAACCCCTATTAGGTGAGATACACTGATAGAAAAATAAGTAAAACTTTTTGCTAAAACTACTAAAAATAGGTTAGAAACAACGTTGCAGAAAAAACTGGTAAAATTAGCAGATTTTTTTTTTGCTAAATATTAGTAAGTTAAGAATAACAAAAATAAATCTGTTGCAGAAAAACTGCTAAAATTAGCAAATTTTTTTACTAAATATTAGTAAGATAAGAATAGCAAAAATACATCTGTTATTTTTACGAATTTTTAGTTATATTTCAGATATATTTTAGTTCATTGAAGGTAACAAATTAATCTGCTAAAATCAGAAAAAAATGCTAAATACACAGAAAAAGTTATCAACCTAAAATATGTAATAAAATATTTAATTTGAATGAAATTTGTTTCTGAACAAACATTTAATTGAATTAATTAATTTTTTAATTGACTTTTAATTATATAAATACAGATATTTTTTTTTAGACATAATCCTCAAACTATTTTTTCATATACAACAGACTCAGCATTACTAAAAACACATACAAGCGTGTCGTTTCACACTCTTTTTTGTGTGTGCTTTTTTCTTTTTAATTTGCAATAAAAGTTGTAATAATATTATCATTGCCGTGATAGGTGCAAAATCAATTAAAATGTTTATTAATTTAATAAAAAAAAAAAACAGGGTCACTGACAAAGGTTCAATACCAGAAATTGCGCAGTCTGATTTAGAAAATTGAAAATTTGCAATTAAGTTATGATTTTTAGAAAAATACACTCATTCTTCTCTACCACGCCTTTCACAATTAAAATTAAATAAAATTGCATATTAATTATAGTATTAATTGCAATTGTCTGAAAAAGACGTTAAAATTCAAACTCAAATAAGTTTTAGTTTTTTCTGTGACAAAAAAATCATAAAAAAATGTGAGTGTTTTTTTTTAGATTTTTGTTTAATGCGAATAAAAATGACAGAAAAAATTCAGTAAAACTTTTTGTTAAAACTACTAAAAATAGGTTAGAAATGACGTTGCAGAAAAAGCTGCTATAATTAGCAGATTTTTTTTTTTTGCTAAATATTAGTAAGATAAGAATATCAAAAATAATTCTGTAAATTTTAGTTAACTGAAAGTAGCAAATTTATCTCTATCAGAAAAAAAAAAACCATTACAAAATGTGAAATTTTTAGTCTTTTTTATATTTTTTTTTAATGCGAATAAAAAAAATCTACAGCTCTGAAATCGGCTATGTAAAAATTTTTAGCAAACATTTCTGTCCATTTGAGCAAAAACGTATTATTTACATTTTACTAAATTTATGGTAAATATGAATGGAGCAAAATTGATGATTAATAGGTTTTTTGTTAAAGTTCTGCCTATTATGGAGGCTCTAGCTTTTCTAAAACTTCGGGTTCTGATGAGATCTTTAGCCAGATCGAAATACTAGTATCAACCTAGCTAATATGTTTGATTTGCTTTATTTTTGTAAATATACGGAGGTTGAAAGCTCGTTATAAATTGAAAATAACATAAAAATAATCTCGATGTATATAAAAACAAAAAACTAATATAACTGTAAAAAATAGCAAACATGTTGTTGATAAGAATCTGAAGTCAGAATAGAAATATATCCTAATTCTTACGAACCAATATAGCCCATATATTTCCTATAGCACCAAATTGTATTGCAATACTACAGTATAATCAGATGATGTGAACTAAATCGTTTTCTTTACGTAATTTGCGTCAATTGTGGTTTATTTTCGTCAGGGTCCATTCAAATTCCATTTTTTCTCGTCCTGGAAATACCACCTCAAGTGAATGATAGGTTGCTCGCCACCTGATGTAGAGTTGGCGAATTTATTGGAGCTTTTTGTTTCATAGCCCTGATTCATTATTTTACTTCGGTGGGGTTAAGTGCTATGGGAACACCGAAGGTGGGCGCAGCGATATATATAAGTGATAGAAAACTTAAACATATTATTTTTTCTAAATTGATGTTGTCGTCACCGGGAATCGAACCCGGGACCATATGTGTAACAGTCCAACGCGCTAACCATTACAACCACAACGCCCACAGTTTTAATAAAATTTTCACTAAACTAATGAAATTGTCTCTACGAAGTAAAATAAACAATTTCTTAAACTTTATGAAAAAGCTTCATAATTTTGAAACTGTTTTTAATGAAACTTTTTCATTAGGCGTATGAAAATGAAATTTTTAATAAACTTTTGTGAGAAGCTGCATTGATTTAATGAAAAGTGTCAATGCACGAATTCCAATGATATTTAATAGATCTAATGCAAAAATCCATAGATATAATGCAGATTATTCTCTCAGTGTACATTCATTTTACTTCGTATAATATTTTCGGATGCATTTAGAACTTTCCAAGCTGTTGCTTTGCTCACACACTCTCAAAAAATTAAAAAATTTCACCCAACCGATTCGATTTGGTTGCTGCAACCTCGCAATTTCGGTTGTCACAGCCGAATTCGATTGTCACAACCCCCAATGCGGTTACAACAACCGAATTCAGTTGAGACAACCGAATTTACTAGGTTGTAGCAATCGAATCAATGCGGTTGGAATGAAATTCTGTTGAGACAACCGAATTTGTTCTGTGAGTGTAGAAGGGAGTATAACAGAGAGTATTGAGCTCTCTGCAGCTTATGCTAGAATAACTTGGAGCGTTTAAAATCCTGCGTGTAAAGCCATACGACAGCTTGGATTTTCTACCACTTCACTTTTTTGTTCCTTAACTTTCCTTATCATTAAAAAAAATGGCAATTATCCTTTAACTTCGGCGAATTAATCGAAAAATGTTGCAAATCGGTAATAGTTTGGTGTTAGAAGTCAAATTGTATCCTTTTTCCAAAAACGCCTTGTGACGTTTTAAGAATAAATACTTATCATAAAAAAGTCGCCAAAAATGGTGGATTCTTTTGAAGAACCAACAAATCTTAGCTGTATTATAATTATGAATCTCGAGGAAAAAAGGCCATCAGAAAGTACACATATCGCTAACAACAATGCACAATTGATTCAAACCAAATAAAATATTTGAATAACTGACACTTCTGACAATTCATACCCAATTAAAAAAATTCAAGTTAACTTGATTAGTTAAAATTTTACAGATCTGTAGAGTATAATTACATACATGGGTTTATAAATATAAAACGGACTTTTTTGAGCTGAATTTTAGTTAATTGAAAGTAACAACTTAATTTGCTTAAATCAGCAAACAATTTGCTAAATATTAATAGACAAAAAAAAAAAATCATAAAAAAATGTGGTTTAACAAATTTATCTTGTGCGAATCTACAATTTTATATAGCAACCATTTCTATGATTTTAACAAAATATACTGTTATTTGCATTCTACTAAATTTAAGGTAATTATAGCAAAACAATTTGTTAACATTATAGTTTTTGTTTTCTGTTTTTAGTCTACAAATATGAAGTTAAAGTTAGTTTTAACAGAGTAAATAGCTATTTTCAGTTGACTAAAATTCAACTCGAACATAACTAAAAGTTTGTAAAGTTTACAGATTTATTTTGCTGATCATTTATTTTATTAATATTGAGTAAAAAATTTGCTAATTTGAACAGTTTTTACTGCAAAGTAATTTTTCTGCAATTTTTACAGGTTTATTTCAATGAGTGTAAAAGAAGTTTTAGTTGAAAAAGAGAAAAAAATTTCTAAATCTGAACTTTTTAAGGGATTAGATAATTTTTTAGGCTGTAAACGTTATCCAAAGAAATGAAAAAAATATAAAATTGGCCTTAACCTCCAATAACAAAATGTCACCGGAGTGGATCTTTGATAGATATTTTGATGTGTTATTGTTTGACAGAGACATGTGGACCAATCAATCCTGGGAACCGGAAGATGGTTCTCAGGTGTGGTTCACTGATGGCTCTAAGCAGTCGAATGGGAACACGGGTGCGGGCGTCTTTGGACCAGGCTTCCAGCGTGCCTTACCTATGGGAAAATATCCGTCAATTTTTCAGGCGGAGATTTGGGCCATCTGTGTCTGTGCAGGGGAATGCCTGCGAAGGGGAACTCGCATATCTCGGATCTACATTCTTTCTGACAGTCAGGCTGCACTGAGGGCCTTAATGGTTTATAAGGGTGTCCGTCCGGGTTGGTCATGGAATGCATTCAGACTCTCAATAGGCTCGAAAGAGACAACTCTCTAACCTTGGGGGTGGATTCCTGGTCATGAGGGGCATCAGGGCAACGATAGGGCAGATTGTCTTGCCAACCGCGGGGCCCGAAAGCCCATTCTGTGGAATACCTGCGGGGTATGTTAGGGGAAGGCTCAGGGCATGGAAAGTGTCTGAATTCTTTGGTTACTAGGAAAACTCTCCCTGGTCAGCGCCAGGCTAAAAGATTGATCTCTTTTTCCAGTAGGGGGTCGAAGCGACTCTTGTCGCTTGAAAGGGGGGGTTTGAGGACCCTGGCGTCGTACTTAACTGGACACTGTAATCTCAGATACCATCTGCACAAGAAGGGTCAATCGGACACGGATTTGTGTAGGTTTTGCGAGATGGTGTCTGATACCTCGGAGCATGTTCTCTGCGAATGTCCCAGGCTTTGTGATAGGAGACTTAGTTTTTAGGTGATCGCTTCATTTCGCCTTCCGACATCGCGAACATTTTGCCTAATAGAATAATTGGCTTTATAGGTAGCTTGAATCTGTAGGTAACCTTAGGCAGCACAAAAGACCTACATTGGGTGCGGTGCATAGTGCCTTCTGATATAATCTAATAATCTAACCTCCAATAACAGATTTATCCTGAAGGCCGAACTTAGTGCCAGTCGAATGTTTCAGTTGTGGTGACCGAATTTTTCCGTTGTGTCTAGCGAATTATTGTAGAGCTAATAGCAATTATGTTGTCTAAATTAAAGTTATAGTGTTAACTACCCAATTAAAAAATAAAATGATGTGGGACATCATCAAATTATATAATTTGAAATATGAGATTAAATTTGATCCGAAGATGAGAATTTGATTGTATCGAATTCGATTAGCAAAACTTTTGCTGAATATTCTAATTTTGTTGCTAAAAATAAAAATCAGCTCGCTAATTTTCAGCAAAATACTAACTTTTTTTTGAGTGTAATAATATAAATAAGGTATATAATTTTTGGACCAGGTAATTTTCTTTTAAATAACATTTAAAAATTTAACATCGGATAAAAAATTACTGATTAATGAATGTTTAAATGTGCCAGTCGCAAAAAACAACTCTTTTAACCGTTATCAGCTCGCTGATTTTCAGCAAACTATTTTGCTGACCTAAGCAATTTTTCGCAAGCAGCCTCCTGACAAAAATTTAGCTTACTTCACTAACTTTGTTTTTGAGTGGCTACAAAAACTGATAAAGGCACAGAAAAATTTTTTAGAACTGTTTACCTCTGAATCTGTTCCAGAACAGCTGTTTTTACCAACGGTTGCATAGAATCGGTTCTAGAACAGGTTCCTGGCAGTCCAAATGTAAGGCTCCACTGTCCCAGAACTAGTTTCTATAACTGGTTCTTAAGCAACCTGTTCCTTGTTAGAGGTAAATTACCTATTGTGAATGGAACAAATGTTATACAATAAGAAGCGGTTGTAGAACAGAAATAAGAACCGATTGTAATACAGTATAAGTTGCTTTGCGACTGTTATTTAGATTTCACTGGGGGTCTTGTTTACATCCGTTAATATTTTTACAAATGTGGACATGAAATCACACGCAGATGAAAATGATTTCTTCCCGTTTTAAACTAAATTATTAATGTGAGAGTTTATTTGTATGTGTTGGTGTTTCCTTTTTTGATGTTTAAATTCATTTTCATATTTATCTTCATATACGCCCGCCTAGCAATTGGAAGATTGTTTTTTGATAAATCACCAAAACGAGTCTTTTTCGAGTACTTTTGGTGATCAATAACTGATTAATCACTTACACGTTAAAAAGGGACTCGAAAATGTATCGCGCTTATGAGTAAAAAGTGCTTGTTTTTGAAACGCAACAACAATTATATAGCACTCGCAAATCAATCTTCTAGGTGTTAAATGTAATTGTTTTTTCGTTATATAAGATCACAATTTGCTCATCTAGAAGATATGAAAACTGCTTGATCGCAAATAGATAATGCAGGTGTTTTAAATGTGATTAGTTTTGTTTGTTTTGCTATCGTATTTGGAGCAGAGAGATGATTAAACACTGCTTGTTGTTGTTTTTTTTTTCTTAAGAATAACGGGATAATTTTTGAGTGATTCTTGAGTAAATGTCAACAAGTTGGATATTTGTCTAGTTATAAAAGTTTCATTGAAGTGTAAGCAATGATGTAATGAATGAATGAAAGTGTATAAATTTTATTTTTAAGTTTTTGTTTCCTGTCGAAATGACAATAGTTTTGTGTTATATTAGGTTTAGTCTTATATTTGTGTTAATTAAAAAATACTTACTTATGTATTAGTTTTTTATTAAAATAAATCTTAATTTAAATTGAATATTATTCTTTTATGTCTTTTAAGAAAATAAAAAGTGACTCACAGCTTATTTCGTGTGTTAAACTGTTAAGAACATATTTGTTAATATTTTTAACATTAACTTAAATATTAAGTCCAAATGGGTATTTTTTTAAAGATATATTATTTTTTATTTATATTTACAAGAAAAACTTAAAAAAAATCAAATCTTTAAAAAATGCCCATTTTGAATAAATATATAAGTTAATGTTAAAAATATAAACAAATATGTTCTCTAAAGTTTAACACACGAAATAAGCTGTGAGTCACTGTATATTTTCAAATCACTAGAAAAAGACTCCGAAACAGACTGATAAGGGACTCAAAAAAGACTCCCAAACGACTGATAAGTGGCTCTAAAAAGGACTCCTTAACATAATGAAAAGTGACTCAAAAAAGACTCGCAGCTTATTCGAAGAAGACTCATAAATGACCATAAAACGATTCGAAAAAGACTATTAAAATGACCCAAAACTAACAAAAAAAACAGTATCATAAATGAGTCATCAAGAAGAGTCGCGGCTAGGGTACCATTTTCTACCGACAAATGTATTCATTTATGATCAGAAAATGAGAGCATATTCAGCTTTTTAGTCGCGCAGAAGTATCATAAAAGACTCGAATATGATTAAAATTTTCAAAAAATGCTGGGTGGGCGTCCTATACATTGGTACACGTATTAATGTTCAGTGGCAGTTCTGATTCTGTTTAGGGTGTCCCGAATGAGGCACTTTTTCGATTTTGTTGAAGGAATACCCATCGCTGAATATGGGAAAAATTAAAACATTTTGAAGTGGATCTTCAGTTTCCTACCAGCGATTGAAATTACAGTTTGTAGTGCATTTTGACAAAAAAAAAAGTTTCGATTTTTTTTTTTTCCAAATAGGGCTCAAAGTTTCTTAATTTTTAGCTTATTTACTGGAAAAATATTTTGGAATTTTCTTTAGAGTAATTGTGGTCTACCAGAGGATTTTTTAATTTAGACCAAGAACAATTTGTGGGTACAAATTAAAAAAAAAAAAAATATAAAGTATAGAATTGTACTTGCTCAAAATTAAAACAATCCTCTGGTGGACCCAAAATTACTCTACCGAAAATTAAAAATATGTTTGCCAGTATTACAAAAAAATTACGAATCTTTTGGAACGCTATTTTGAAAAAAAAAATTTGAAAACATTTTTTTTGTCAAAATGCATTACAGCCGTTTAAATTAAATCGCTAGTAGGGAACTAAAGATCCACTTCAAACATTTTCACTTATTTTGCCCATAAGTAGCTCCTAGACGCACCGATTGAGTGGTAGTCTTAATTATTTTTGTTTATCGGGACATCCTATTGTCCATATGAATCTGTTGCTGCCACTGCGGTTGTTGTTAAATTACTTCCGTTCAGTTAAATTTGAATTCAAATATTATTTCCGGTTTATTGAATACCGAATACTGAATACAACATATCAAATGGATGTTATGATTTTTCCATTAGCATTGAATTGTATGAAAAATAATAAAAGTAAGGAACTCATTCATACAATATACGTAATGTGAGTAATGCTAACAGAGCATTGTATTGGTTGAAATACACCCAGCTAAATTGTGTTGGTACCAATGTATATCCAATCTCGGAATTTTCTATCAAGGTGAATAAGTTATCTAAATTGACATTATCTTTACTTCATATGCACACAGGGCCAGGACTTATGCTCAAATTATAAATCATGGGGTTTTTCGGTGCCGGTGATTTCCGAGAATTATATCAAAAGTTCGAAATTCAAAATGGCTCATCCAATATGGAGGCAAAAAAATTTAATTTTAATCCGATTACACAAATATTTGTGTTAATTGGTCTTAGGGTCACTGATTTCAGTTTTGCAGTTGGTTTTGGCTAATTTTAAATGGCGGACAAATGAAGCCACCAAAGTTAATGAAAACAAATTGTTTCGCATGAAAAGCAACAAATGTGGTCAAAATTTGTAGATGAGCATATTTAGGTTCGATTTACACAAAATTCGATTACACAAAATTTTTGTGTTGGTCTGGGTCACTGATTTAAATTTTGGAGTTGGTTTTTGAAAATTCAAAATGTCGGACAAAATAAAGCCATCGAAGTTAATCAAAAAATTTCTACGAATGAGAGGGGTAAACTTTCGTCAAAACTGGGTGAATATACCACACTAGGGCGTTTTCAAGGTCGATTGTTTACAAACGGTAACATAAATTTTAAAATTCAAGATGGTGGATACAATATGGCTGCAAAAGGTGTTGTTTTACCAATCTATTTGAAATTTTGTATTAAATTGTTTTATAATTGCCGGATCTAGAACGAAGTCACCAAAGTGGTTACATTTTTTTACAAGTTAAAAGACAACTTGTCTAACAGAAATTAA
>JAEKOY010002537.1:0-11508 GCA_021234595.1 Delia radicum | reverse complement strand
TTTTATTTAATTTCTTAATTATAAAGTGAGACAAATTGACGCTTTTTTCATTGTTAGTTTTTATTTGGTAAGTATGAGGGATTTTTGTTTGATACGTTATGTTTTTTTTTTCGCTGTGATGCACTTTAATTTCCTTTTCTTTATATTTTTTTAAATTTTGGCCAATTTTATTATACTATCTTGCCAAAAAAACATTTTTTTTAAAAATCTTTTTTTGAATTTATGTATAAAAAACCAACAAAAAAAAATCCCTACAATTTTGTATCTACTTTTTTTGCCGTATATAGTATAACTTTAGGCGCAGGACATAAATCACTTTTACTGCTTTGTTTTAAACAAAAAACTAAAAAAGGATATAATAATAGCAAAATATAATATAAAATTTTATAATAAAATCATAAAAACTATAGTACTTATAATTTAAGGTTATTTATTAATAGGGCAAGGAATTTCATGCATTTGCATGCTTTTCTCAATAATATAACACTAATATAGAGTACATATTATCCGCATTATCAAATTAGAACAAAATGTCATCGATTTGTAGTTGCATATTTTCATATTTTGGCACATGTGCATATTTAGCATATTTTATACTTTTTATGCATATTTTGTGTTTTTTCTCATTTATTTTAAGTATTTCTTAATTTGTTAAAAGAAATAAAATTTTATAGATTTCTGTATTTTTTATTTATACCTCTAACTGCAAATGATGTTTTGCAACGAAATTCATACCATGTGCTCCACTCTAAAAACAAATATAAGTTCTTCAACAAATTGTTTATCGTTGCCTAATTTAGGCGATATGAGTCAAAATATTTTAGGGTTCATTTTGAAAACTAAAGCATATAAAAGAGAAGTTTTTGGACAAAAAATATTTCTCTTTCCAAGCTATAACCATGCTCGAAAAACTATTTTTTCTTGCTCCTCTTTTAAGAAGATATCGCGATTTTCGCTTTTTGGAAAAATCGAAATAATTAGTCGAAAAAGTATCTAAACTTCAATTTATATTGTTCAACTTCAACGCTTTGCTATTAATACTTAATGTCTTCTTTCTGCAAAATTCATAAAAATCAGTCTATTAGTTTTATATAGTTTATAAGTTAAGACGATGTCCTTTAGAGGAATCCTGTGAGTCCTTGGACTAAAGTAAAAACTTATTATTAAAGATAAAGCTTCAATATTACTTATACACTCAAAAAAAATAAGTTAGTACAAAAGTTAGTTAAAACGTCTTGTAAATTAGGTATAATATTTTTTAGCAAATTTTTTTGCTAAAATCCTGTTTTCAGCTAAAATTTTTGTGTATACTTATTCAGCACTTAACTGGTTTATACTAATGCCTTTACTAATATACTAATGTTTTACTAATTAATTTTGCTAAAAAAATTGTGCTGATAAGCACATTAATAGTGTGGACGACAACCAGATTGAAAGATATACGCAGAATGAAGCAGATGTCGCGGCATGTCAAGATGTAGTAAAGAAGAGGAAAATGATACTAAAAAGTACAACTCTAATAAGACATATACAAAAATCAACCATGGAAGACTTTTGTAGCTGTTTTTCATACATAAAACAAAATTGAGGATTAAAACAACTTAAATTTTGCGTTGTCACCGACTTGTGAAAATAATGTCTATTAATAAATAAAAGACAAAAGAAGATATTGAAATTTAATATGTATTTCTATAAAAAATGTTAATAGATTAATAATCTAGTGTGGTCAAATTGCAAACAAACATATACAGACATGTAGACAGAGTAAAGCGAAAGACAAAGACACACATCTTAGTATGGTTCCTTTTTCTTATTGCAAAAAAGGGTTGTTTTTTTCGTTTCGTTTGTTTTTGTTTATTTTTTTCGTTTCGTTTCTATAATTATCTTCGGCAGTTGCGTCCTTTAAAAGAAAGCATCATTAAGACTACCATTGATGTAAGTAGTTGAAAGAAAATTTTTGTTATGTTATATATATTTATTTCTATATATTTTCAGATATTAAATTAATTCATGTCGTCCAATGTGGGAAAATGAAAATTTTTATATTTCGTAATTATTGTAAATTATTTTTTAAAAGAATCACAAAAACATGTTTTATGATTTTTAGCAAATATATTAACTAAATTCAATTTTTTTGCGTTTTTTTTCAGTCTACTAAAATTCAGCAAAAAATTTATTAATTTTTACCAACGCTTTTTTATTTCTAATCTACTAAGTGTTAGCAAAACTTTTGCTGAATCTACTAATTTTGTTGCTAAAAATCAGCTCGCTGATTTTCAGCAAAAGATTTTGCTGACATTAGCAATTTTTTGCTAGCACCCTCCTGACTAAAATTTTGCTGACTCAGCAAAATTTTTGCTGACTTTACAAACTTTTTTTTTTGAGTGTATTTTATTATAAAAAGTTTTTGATCGACTAAAATTGGTTTTTTAGATTTTTGAAAACTATATTTTTTTTTAAAAATAAATATTTTTTGAAATTTTACGAAATTTTGATTTTGAAGCTTTCTCGTTTCAAAACCGTGGAAGGCAATACGAAAAATTTATTCGCAAAATATTTAGCAAATTTAGTTTTCTATCAGACTATATTAATATCTAAGTATAAAACGCTCATTGACGCATTTGTGGTAAATTTTATGAAGGCCACCCTAAGGCAACCCTTACCTGTTAGAGGGTTAAGCTAAATCATTTTTACATTTTAAAATATTCCCCAGCCAGAAATTGCCAATGGTCTGAAAAATCAAGCACTGGCCAAGAGCACTATTTGCCAATGATCCAACAAATAAAGTGCTGGCAAAGCACTGATTTACAACGCTCTACCAACGATAGTAAAAAGTGCTTGACAGTGCTTAGTAAACAAAATTTACAACATTAAAAATAATAAAAGCACTGGCCACAGCTCTGGCTTAGAACGTTCTGCCAACGTTCGTAAAAAGTGCTTTGCCAGTACTTGATTTACAAAATTTACAACCGTAAAAATAAAAAAGCACTGGCACAGTACTGACTAGAACGCTTTCCCAACATTGGCAAAAAGTGCATTGCCAGTACTTATTTACAAAATTTACAACCGTTAACTCAATACAAAACAGTGGCAGATCCCTTGTTCACAACAAGAGTGGAAAATTCAAAACTAAATTGCAATTTCTGATTTAAAGTTAAGAATATTAAGGTCAGCACAAAGTATAGTTTTTGTACTAAAATTTTATTTAAGAAATTTATTTTTCCAATTTCTTGCTTTAGTAAAATTGTAGTAAAAAAATCGTGCTAACTTATCACAAAATAATTTGATAAAAAAAATATTCAGTTATTTTGTAATTAACTTAGTTGAAGCAAGCCTATTGTTATTTCTGTTCAAATTACCAAAATCATTCAAGAAGAAAAAATACAACACTCTTTACTGAAGTGAATTACTAATGGCCGTAATTAATTACGGGCATAAGTAGGACTTTATTGGTAGTTTTTGGTTTTGGTACTGGCAAAGCGCTCATTGCCAGTGCTTTGCCAACGTTTTAAAAAAGGAACGCCAAGCCCTGCCCGGTGTTATCATTTTGGGGTTGGCAAAGCACTTACATCTTCAGATATCCAACGCTCTGCCAACGCTCATACCACCGTTGAAAGCACTGGGCCAATGCTTTGCCGTTTTGTATTTTTCTGGCTGGGTTGTTGAACTGAAGAAAAGCGTAAGATAATGTTCCTTTTGAAATGCCAATGCCAAAATAAATTTTTTGTTGGCTATATATTTTATGTTTTTAAGCTTTGAACTTTTCAAAATTGTTTGTTTTAGCGCATTATTTTTCATTTTAGTTTAATTTTTAGTTGCATAAAATTCCTTGCCCTATTTTTTATAAATAATTGTATTATTTTTATTTACCTACTCTCACTTTTTTTGTCACAGATGGTAGAAATTTTTTTTTACAATGTCTATATATTGACAAATGTGGTTGCTATATGCAAAAATAGCTTAAAATAGCTATATAATGTACTTTTTTTCTATTATACCCAGCAAACTTTCTATTACCCGGTAATAAGTAAAGAAATTGAGATCGGTAACTGGTTACTTTTCTATTACAAACCCTATTATTTGACAAGGGCATGTCCATTCTGGCAACACTTGCAAAACGCATATTACATCCAGTATAAATGTAATAAGTTTTTTTTTAATATGCTTTTTTATATTGAGTTTTTAAATTCAAATTTAAAAAAAATTCACTTAAAATTTTATTAACTAAAGAGAAGTCGAGGTTCTCAAAGTAGAACAATGTCAAGATCGTAAAGAATTAGCTTTCTAGAAGATCATATTAAAAGTAAAAATTTATTATTTAAAGGCTTAGAAGTAAACAGTTCCCTAAATGATGCAGTTAGCAAAGTTTGTGTTGAGAAATTAAAACTAGATTCACCCCTATAATAAGATCAACCAGGAAAAATTTTTGAACGTGACGGAAAGATGAGTGTTGTAGCAGAATTCGATTCGTTACAAATCGTAAATGATGTTTTACAACAAACGAAAAAACTAAGTGGAACTTCAATATATATAGAGAAGGATCTAAACATAGAGAAGCACAAGATAGAAAGCTTTACTACAGTTAAAAAAGAGATTAAAGCAGTTAGTACTATCCATAAAGTTAAAGTTACAAATGACAGAATTAAAATTGGCAACAACTGCGATGAAATGGGATCAAATAAAAACCTAGTTAGTGGCAGTGTAGGAGCAGAGGTCATATTTAAGGAGTTATATACTAACTGTTATACTAAGTTTAATATAAATTACAATGTATTATTAAATAACATAATGTCAAAAAACTAATATTTTCAAAAACGTTTATAAATATCATAGCTTATAATATTAATGGTTTAGGTAATAAATGTCTGTTTTCAGAATTCTTTGAGTATGTGTGTAGCTGTGATGTTTTTGCCTTATTCGAAACGCATGTGGAGGAAGAAGAAAATACAGAAAAATGGAGAAAATACTTTAAGAATTTTTGATATATTTTGGAAACCTGCTAGCAGAATAAACTTACGTGGCCGGGCTATAGCAGGATGTGTATACGGTTGTAAATAGAAATTTGTCAAAAATTGGTATTAAACACTCTTTTCCAGGTTATTAATGACACAGTTGTACTAAAAATGCAGAAAAACGAAATAAAATTTTCTATTATCCCGTTATATATCAGAGGATCTGACTGGATTAATGAGTTTAGTGCCTTAAAAACTTTTTTCACAAACAATATAGAATCTGATGCAATATTTAGTTGGTGACATGAACGTACGTATCGGTACTATACAGCAGGATATAACTGATGTTCATAATCGAAATTTATAGCAGGTTAGAAGAGAGAAGATCAGAAGATGCAATTGTAAATGCTAAAGGCAAACAGTTAATTGAATTTTTTAATGATTATGGATTGGTGGTACTGAATGGCTATACAACTGGCGATGATCAAGGCTCATATACGTATTTAAGCACTTTAGGCAATTCTGTCAATGACATCTGCGCAATATCACAGGAAGCTTTGCAGTATGTTAAAAAATTTCAAATTGAAACAAAGGTATGGTCAGACCATCTGCCATTTAAAATTAACGTTGGGTTTTGATGGTTTGTGTGAAATGTGGAAAATATGAATTTGTTACCAAAATTTAAATGGATTGATGCTGAAAAGGAAAGATACAACGAAAACTAAATACAAACCTAAGGTCACAAATTACACAAGGAAATTTTCTGAGCTTAGAAAAATTAGTAAATATAATAAAGATTTCTTTACCAAATCAAAAACCAAGTTCAAACAAAATTATATTTAAAAACAGATGGTTTAACTACAAATGCTTAAAAGCTAGAAAAGTTTCTTTTGAACTTCTTAATGTATTCCGAAAATCAAAAAGCTTACAGGATAAGGAAAAATATCACGCAGCAAAACGTCGTTATGTCATCGAATGTAGAAACCAAAAACAAAAATACTTTATAATGCTCAACAACAGAATAAATAAAACAAAAGATTCTAAAAACTGGTGGAAGCTAGCTAAGGAAATTAGAGGTGATTGCTTTGTAGTGGGTACAAATATATCAGCAGCAAATTTTAAGGAGTATTTTCAAAGTCTTTTAAATCAACAACAAATTACAAGTGATATACACTATGCTTCAATGTTGCACATAGATGATGACCTGGACAAAGATATAACAGTAGATGAAATAAGAAAAGTTTCTACAATCAACCAAACCCAATAAGCACCAGGATCTGATAGAGTCCCTTATGAAATGTTTAAAAATGCAGAATTCTTAAATGAATTAGTCAAAACTTTTTAACATCATTTTTGAAACAGGCATAGTGGGAGAAGAGTTTGTTGAAAGTATAGTGTTTCCAATACACAAAAAGGTGATTTGAACAACCCCTGTAACTACAGGGGAATCTCGTTCATGAATTGTGTGGCAAAGGTGCTAATGGGGAACCCTACATTCAAGATTAATGAATTGGGGTTGAGAAACATAACATCCTTAATGAATTCCAATCTGGATATTAGACCACAATATTCAACAGTCGACAACATATTCAATTTAGCGTCAATTGTTCATTGGAACTTTAAGAAAAGAAAAAAACATGCCTTCTTTGTGGACTTCAAAGCTGCTTTTGGATAAAGTCCCAAGATGTGCTCTTATATACAAACTGCAAGCAATGGGAATTTCGACTAAAGTTCGTGTAACTTGATAAAAATATATATAGTCACACGAAATCTGCTGTATGGACCGGTAACGAATTATCGGAATACTTTGATACTTATGTTGGTGTTAAGCAGGGCTGCCTTTTGTCTCCTCTGCTTTTTACCCTTTATCTAAATGATCTCATGAGCATTAGGTGGCGGTTTAAATATAGGAGATGTAAATGTGCGTTTGTTTACTTTATGCAGATGACATTGTTTTGTTGGCAGATGATATAAAGGTTATGCAAAGAATGGTTAACAATTGGAAGTATATTGTGATCAGTGGAATATGGAAATAAATCTGATGAAGTCGCAGATTATGATTTTCAGAAACGGTGGTTCGACTGGCAGCCCGTGATAGAATTATATACAAAAATCAATTCATAGAAATTGTGAACGAATATAAATACTTAGGTGTTATTCTAACACCAAAATGGTTTTCAAAAAACATCTTGAAAAAAGGAACAAATCAGCAAAAAATGCATCAATGCCACATGGAGTAGTTTTCTTAATAAAACTGATATAAGCCTAGAAACAAAATGGAAACTTTTTCAATCTGTGTGTCGATCTGTACAGGCGTATGCAAGCGCAGATCTGGGGATTGTTGGTTATTTGATGAAGTAGATGCCTTGCAGAGATACTTTTTAAAAAGAATTTTTAAACTTCCTATGTTTACACCAAATTATTCTATTATGTTAGAAACAAATGCAGATGCTAGTTATTCTACACGTTAAACCTTCACATGAATTACGTATACAAAACTAGTTATCAATATAAACAAAACAGACCTTCCGCACAAATTATCAGTAATCATGTTTAAACAAATAATATATTTTGGGCAGATCAAATGAATAATAACTCGGAAATGAATTTAATATACGCTTCGAAAATGATATTCGGCAGAAAGAATGGCTAAGTCGAGGCACACTTTTGATTCAACAACTTAAAACCAAGAATATTGTACAAATGCAGGAGACAGACCCGGAACAGCAGATCACGATTCTACAAATATCTTGATTATAGTAGAGGTGTTAATTACATTGAAAATAATAGAAATTTAACTCAAATCTCAAACAATATTTAAAACCAGGGTGTGATATTTCTACCTCTAAACGGAAACAACTTTGATAATACGCAAACTAAAACATGCAGCCTTTGTAATACGAGAGAAGACGAAACTTTGGTCCACTTTATGGCAAAATGTCCCATACTCAGGGAATTCAGAATACGGCATTTAGAAAAAGATTATCTTAATGAAACAAGAATTAATAAATATTTTAAATGGAGAAATACCAAATGGTTGGAAAAATTATATAATTATGTTAATACGGCATTAAATACAGAAATATGATACTACAATGAATTTATATAAATTAAGTTTAAAATACACACAATTGTTAAAATAATGGATATATACAGACGACTGTTATGGTCATTGTTTATTAATTATCTTTTTTGTTCTTTGTTTATGATAATATATATGATTAAATAAAGAATTACAATACAATACAATACAAACTAATTTTTTTTTTGGGTGGAAAAAATTAACTTTTGTAATAAGAGGTAACATCCCAGGAAAAAATTAACACATCCAAAAAGAAGGTGATGCCCATATCTCATTGCCATTTTAGTAACTGCAATACTAAAACTCACTTCCAAGACGATAGAGTCAAAAAAGCAAGTAGTATGTAATCAATTCTTAAATTCAAACCAGAAAGCATGAACTCAATAACAAAGTAATATATTTACTTAAAAGAAAATAACAATGTTACTAACTTTATATGTATAACTTTTTGTACTCCAGAAGTAATGATATACTTTTTCTTAATAAAAGGACGTTATTGCAAGTAGTTCCTAATTTTGAAACAAGAAGTTATACAATTTTAAAGAATTTATCTCATATATTTTTTCAAACAAATTTTTATTTGCAGGAAAATAATACTAAAAACAGAAATTGCATGTTGCCTAAATTTTGTTAAACTGTGATTAGGTATAAATTAGGGAAGCGCACGTGAGCAGAAAATTGTGAGTGGTAGTTGAAATTACTGATGTTATCGTGAGTGCGTGTAAAAAAATTTTCGAGGGTGATTGTGCGTAAGTCATATTTTTGAGTTTTGATTTTGAATTGTTCTTTTTTTTGAAAAATTTATATTTTCGTGGTTTATAGCTCCAAAATTATGACAAACCCATGTTATCATAACAATTCGATGTTTCACTTTTAGGATTTTATTTCCGTATGAGTTTTGATCGTTATATTGGAGTGACCTAGGAGAATCACGTGTGAGTAAAAGTTGAATTTACTTAGGGAACTATTTCTTTTTGTTTAAATGTAAGTACTTCTTATTTTTCTAGGGAACTATTTATTTATTTTTTTTGTGTAAGTACTTCGTAGTTTTACAATGGAACTATTTCTTTATTAAAAAATGTATGTAGTTCTTAAAATATAAAGTAAATGGTTCTTCGGTAAAAAAATAATCAATTCTAAAGAATCATTATTTTAGTCTCACGCCCTGTTAAAAGAATCGAGTAGGTAATCTAGTAAGGAATGCGTTCTGCCCAAAATGCTTGATTACAAACCCGCTTACCTTTTTGGAAATTTTTTGCTGGGATGTTACTTTGTATTACAAACCCTATTTTGACAAGGACATATCCACCGAGGCAACTACTTACCTCGGTAACATGTTACTCCTCACTTACAGGTAAAGAGTTGTCAAAAACGTTTTATTTAAATTAATCTTAATTCTTATATCGAATATTATTTTAAAATTTTCAAATTTGTAGTAAAAATTAATTATATTAAATTTAGTATAGAAGGAACTAATTATAACATAAAAACATTTAAACATGTGAATTTGGTATTACTAATGGGCAGTCAGTAATACCATAAATTGCGAAGTAATGCAATGATAAGGTGTTTAATTTATTACCAGGTAACATATTCCGTAATAACAACCTATTACCCAGTTTTTGCTGGGTATTTACAAAGTTAAATACGTATAGAGGTGATTTGGTAAAAATTTAACATCAATATGATGCACAAAAAAATTCAAATTGTGCGCAAAAAGGCTACAAAGTTATTTTGTTGTTTGTTTTGTTATTTTTGAACTGTTGAAAAACAACTAATAAATGCAGTAAAAATAGCTTACAATGTCGTAAAAATAACTGACAGTGTTTTACTACAAAAATTGTTGAAACCACTAAAAAAATCTAAAAAAAACTTCTGTCTTTAACAGTTATTTTTTTGGTATTTTTAAAATATATTTTAATAAAAAAATGTTTTTTCTTTAATTGAAATCAAAATAAAAATTATTTCCTACATCCTACTTAAACTATAAAGTCCAAATTTTAAACGGTACTACTAACGCTGCATTGCAGATACAATGAAATTGTCTAATATTATTTTCAACTATGAACATTTCAATAATAACAAATATAAACTAATATAAACAAACGCGAATTTTTGAAAACTCGAAGTAATATTCTATTTTTAAATAACTAACAAAAATTAACTGTTTACAAGCAAAATTACTTTTTTGGTCGTTTTTTTTACTAATTATCTGTATTACTGTAATACTGTATTTTTCTTTAGTTGTTCTTAAAAAAAAACTGTCAATTCTTCCCTAACTACGTAAGCGCCATCTATCGAATATACAAAGAATATATCATAGATATGGCATCACTTACAACATATGGGAAAACAGTGGACATTAGAATGAGGTAAGTTTCTAAAAATAGAACTGTTGTGTTGTTTGAGTTGTACTTCTGAGATTATGTATGCAAGAACAAAAACACCGTGTATTTAATAAAACTAGTTTTTAATCACAACAAAACTCGACCTGACGATAGATCAGTGCGCTAAAGCGCTCTGTCTAACGTGTAGTGCGAGTGCATGTGGCATTAGAAATCAGTTTATCTATACCACGGTCAGTGTTTGCACAGAAAATTTCATATAGACGCAATCGAACAAATAAAAACATAACAAATATTACATTATTCAAAAAACAGGGTCACTGACGAAGGTTCAATACCAGAAACTGCGCAGTCTGATTCAGAAAATTGAAAATTTACAATGTAGTTATGATTTTTAGAAAATACACTCATTCTTCTCTACCACGCCTTTCACAATTAAATTAAATAAAATAGCATGTTAATTATAGTATTAATTGCAATTGTCTGAAAAAGACGTTAAAATTAAAACTCAAATGTCAAAACAGTTGTTTCGTATTATTTCACAGAAAACAATTGTAATTGTAGTTAAAACAACTACAACTGATTACTACAAAAACAAATTTCATGTAGTAATTGTAAAATTTTTTTGAGTATAGAACAACAGTGTTGTTTTAATGGAAAAATAAGATTTGTTGGAAATGTTTCTTGTCAAAACACATTTTTTAATACAAAATGTAAAAAGGTTAAAAAAGTTATTTAAAAATGCACTAACTTCCCTTCTCATTTTTCTTTATCGCAATTTTTCTGGATCCGCGTTTGTTTTATTTAAATAAACCAAGTTTAACTCACATCCCAAAAACTCGGCGTTAATCTATTTTTTTTTATTTTTATTATATAATAATCGCTAGCTACTATGGCCTTCGGCGCGTTGTAGCGAAAACAGACCAAAGCCTCTGTGGGAATCGAACCCACGACCCCCGCATTGATAAGCCAGCACGCTACCAACTAGCCTACCGGGGCGCACTTTAATCTATGCCAGTACTGGCAAAACTCGACACACTTCAGTAGTGGCACGCTAGTAGATTTTCGGGGCACGCGACATTTTCTTTAACATTTTCAAATATCTTAATTTCAAAAGAAAAATTCTGTT